>JAHLJT010009839.1:0-89145 GCA_031308135.1 Acheta domesticus
ACTGAAGTAATATTTATTTACTGTTTCTTACGCACACGACAGTCACATACGTAACGAAAATGCTTATTATGCAAATCCTGTACGCGGTATAGCAAAACAATATCATTTTCTAAATTGGGCATTCTTTGTAATATAAATAACCAAATATTTTGTGCCGCATAATCTTTGCAGATCTGTGTAATAATGTGTTTTTAAATGTATAAATGTGTAGTTGACTACAAATAACAGAATGGGTACCGACTTTTATAACATTACAAATGCAAGATGATCTATGAATATTGGATTAGTTTGCGATACATTTCCACAGATTCCTAACATTTCATTCCGTTCGTAATTCCTAGGATAAAGTAGAAAAACAAACACGTGCAAGCGATCTTATTACTATCTCGTAACTTTGCGGTGGCCACCGGAATCATTTCCTTTTGCGTCAGCTTGTGTGGCATATCAGTGGTTACATTCTGGAGTCAGTTAAAAAACTTATCTAACTGACGTAACAGTGTGTCAATAGTTGTTCACTGCTAGTGTACTTGAGTGAAAAATACAGAATGAAGAAAATTTAAAAATAATATATACCCGATCTTCCTCACATTTTCTCATCATGTTTATTATACATAAAAACATCGAGATAGAACCAATGATGACCAAGTGAAAACTATTCTAATATTTATCAGCAAAGGAGCAGATTTCTATAATGAAGGAACGTAACCTGGAATGCATAAATGGATACAAAATGTCCCTTAATCCTTCGAAATGCTCAAACACATTGAGGGTGGGTGCTTCATACAACAAATTCTACTAAGCATCACTCGCCATAATTAAAAATACTTTTTTCTTGGTGGAAACTATTCCTCGAAGATGTTATATACAACCATTTCAAAATATGAGAAGTTTTTGCATGATTTTGAATCGTGGAAATTTTTCACAAATACGCGAATAACATTTTTCTTGACTAAACGGTTCTAATTTTTTTTCTGAAATGTTTTTGCTCGAATGAAGCAAAGTATGTTTGGTCGATTTTCTTTAAAAATCTCCATAATTTCCAAAATAGCGAGAGTTCAATATTATTTTTGCATCCGTCTGGGCAGTGCAGGCTCTGCAGTGTATACCCGTCGAGGTCGTTTATTGGATAAGTGCTACAATGTGGTAAACTAAGCATTGAAATTCGATTCTCGGCCCGAGCAAATATTTTTTCGAGTTCCAAACAGACACAGAGGTATGCGTTGGGTCAGTGAGTCAATTTTCGAAGTGAAATAACCCATCGCTGGCCGCAATTACAAATGCGTTGTGGTGTTGCACTAGTTTCATTGATCAAGGTGAGTTATAAGATTATTTGTGGTGAAATAAAGATTCCACAACAGTGGCGACCAGTGGGTTGCGAATTAGAAGGGATCGCATGTTTGTCCGAACTATCTCATACATTTTACCTTAATATTTCTTGAACGAGAAAAACTGTAGCATGTAGTGCACAACTGATTTACATCCATCGGGATTTTAAACCTTGTCTAAGACAACTTTTATGTTGATAACGGAAGATACAATTGTGCTCGCTCGAAAACAAGAGATTTTCTTAAAATCACATTTCCAGCAAACAAAACAATAAGTTATGAAATCAGATGAAAGGGTGGGTATTCTTAGCTTGGTTATTAGACGCGGACTTTGTCGAACTAAACCCTGTTAGCAGCATGCGGTCCCCACCCTACTCCCAGAATGCCCCCCACTCCCCCACTCTTCCTCAAGCGTCTATTGCCTATCCAGCTGCGGACGGATAGTTCACAATGCGACACATTCCAAAACCATGTTTTTTGCGCGTAAGCGGGCACATAACATTAAATAGGATTACCATATTTCCATTATGGAAGAAGAGAACATTTCTTGTAAAAAAGAGGACACTACATAAAATGTTTTATTATAATATATTTGTCTTAAAGACAAAATACTTCTGACAAATAAACATTTCAATAATTGTAATCACTTTCACAATCTCTCAATAGACCTACTTCATTATCGTTCCTGTCTTTTCGATTGTTATACCAGAAGTATTTGGTGGATGACAAAATCTTCCTCAACAATTAAAATTTTGCTTTGCTTTGAACATTTGTATGTCATTAAAGGAGGCTTTTCTTTTTGGCACCCTACTCGAAATATATCACTACAGAGCATATGTCGCATTTCATGGAGAAAAGGACGTAAATGTAGATATAGTTAATCTATGGATTTTGGAGATTGTTAGGCGAGATAGTTGAAGTTAAATTTCATTTATTTATACAACAATGAAATGTTATGATATCGAGGATTAGAAAATGTTGAAAAAAACGCAGTATCCATCGTACATCATACGACTGTTGCATTTAAAAGTAGTACCTCCTTTCCAATAAAAAAATAGGACATTTCGTCCTTTCTTGTGAAATCCACGCGAACAGTTTTTCTTACTTCAAAAAGAGGACATCTCCGGGGAAAAGAGGACGAATGGTAACCCAAACATTATACAGGTGTCCAGAAGCTCCCGTTACAAAAAAATACCACAAATTCTGTGATGCCAGACATGAAGAATGGCAGGTCCAGTTTTTCCGAAAAAAATTTTGTCTTTGAGAAAATTGAGTTTAAAAATCACTTCCGGGGCGCGAAATTCAAACCGGCCGCAACGACACTGCAGACAGCGGCGTCACCTTCTGCGCAGAGCATTTCCTCGTTTCTCCGCGTAAACGGTGGAACAGTCGAGTAATATTCTGGAAAGCATCGCGTTGCTTACACTAGAATACTCAATAGTATCAAGTATTTGCAGGTTCTATTCAATAAATATTTTAAATGTACGTACAGAATATCGAGTTTTGTTCAGAATGATAGCCACGATACACGGCGGCGTGAACATTATTATGAACACGATCCAACATTTATGAAAAAGATTGAATCTCCTGTAATGCTCGAATTGTTATTTTTAGCACATATTAATATGAACTAGTGCTTTGGGCTTAAGATTGCCACGTAAATGATAGTCTCCTGTAGATTATTCTAAATATCGTGATACACTAAGGAGCATTTAGGAGATAAAATATTCGTTAATGAAAATACTGAGTTTATTGTTTTTCTTTGGAATTTGAATTGATTCTCCCGGCTGTCATTTTCTGAATCCTCAAAGTAACGATAGCCAGCTTTGTTTATTTATTTATTTGTCAAAAACAGTAAAAACTGTATATGACTTCTTAATAACCGCTGGACGGTTCATCTAAGATGTAGCCCTAATTGATGGATCTCAATATTTACACCCTCAAAAATATTGCATCTTTCCTAAATAAAAGTAGCTGTTCGTGCCGTAAAAGATTCATGAACTTCAATAACACCCGTCAAATATTATTTTAGCATAAGTAATATGTGGTACAGTAAGAGCACTTCCTGCCGCCGCAGCGAAAGCGTTCCGAAATAACTGCTATTGCAAAATATGCTAAATTGTTCTACGTGGAACATCGAAGTTAAGGCAAGCGGCCTCGACTATCCATTTCTCGAAGTTGAAAGACCATTCTACCCGCAGCATTGCTTTTCCAGATGCAAGATGACAGCATGTCTTTCTCCCTTATCTTGGAGTTACTTCGTGAAACCATTTCATATGGCAGTTGACAGCAACTCGGAAAAGGATTCTTTGAGTTGTTTTGTTTCTTTGAGCTTACATTGTAGTTTGCAGATACGTACACAAATGAGTAACGACCATTTCTTCAATTTAATTCTTCGAGGTTACTACGTAGTACGGAATGTAAAGGAGTAGAAACTGTTCACTACTACACTACTTCAGTGTTGTAATTTTTAATATTTTTCTTTGATATTTTCATAATGTACCACAAAAGTCGACAAAGAGGAAAAAAATTATGCAGTATAATCAATTTTCAACCTCAAAACTTCTTTTGAATTATTTAATTTTCTAAATTTATTTTAATGCAGAATCATTATCCTTACCACTTAAATATTTTAGAACATGCATATTTTGCTACTTTAAATTAATTAGAAATACTTTACATGCAAGTCTTAAATCTTTCAGTTATATCTCTACATGTTCAATATTTTCATTTGTTTAAATAATTAATCAATTTATAACTTTTCCATTTAATAATTGCATACTTTTTTAACTGAAACATATTAAGTGGATAATTTTTGTAGATTTTACATAAAAACACCCAAATAATTACATAGTTTTATGTTGGTTATTTTTTTACTTATGAGGGATTTATATCTTAAAAGAATATTTTATGGAAAACGGGAATAAACATAAACAATATGAAATTTAATTATAACTGCAACTCTATTGCTCTGTATATTTTTTCTCCAATACATATCTGATAATACATAAATTATTTTCACATTGAAAATTGAATTCTTTTAGTTGTAAGGAAAAAAAATAATATAAATAAGCCATTCGCGCGAAATCTCGCACACTGCTCGATGGCTCCTGTTCGAAATGTTCCAATACTGCTTCCTGTAGCGACAGATGAGCGAGACACACCTGCATCGACACTTCCGCCCGGTAAAACTGACCCCGACGCACGTATTCTTGCGTCGAGGCGCAGAAAAACGCAGTGGGAAGGGTGTCTTCTGCTAGGGTATCTCTCGGCGTACACTCGAACTGCCGCCCGAGCGTTGCTCCGGCACTCGCCGACGACTAAGTACATGTCGCAGTAATCATTGATTGAAAACATGCTTATTCTGGCCTCTCGCACTCAAACTCGATATTTCTACTAATTTACATTGATGGCGCTTAGCTTTTAGTGTACGCTGCCGGCGGCGGGTCGCTGGGGGTGGTGCGGAGGGGAGGGAAGGGGAAAGATGACTCCATGCAGGTGCTTTTTCAGCCACGAACACTGTGTGCGTTCCAGGTTTCGAACTGCGCAATCTGTTGTTTTGAGGCAAAACTGACATGCATCTGACGGGGGAATCACTAGGCGGCGGTGGGAGGTTCGCCATACGATATAAACCACGATGTGACGCGGCCTAGCAAGTGACAAATGCAAGGACACCGACCATAATACGAGCTGCGAATGGCAGCGGTCCGGTAACCTCAGTGAACCAAGGTCAAACTTTTACCTGCTAGAAGTATTTGTACATCACGCAATGCAACATCACAGTTTTTTCTCAGTCTTTTACCCTTTCACATCAGTAATATACTAGTTTTGTATTTTTTATTTATTGTTGCATGGCACATACGGCGACGCTATTTGATCTCTGTTGATATTGACCTGTGGGTTAGGTTAATGGCCTACGTGCCCCTACAGAGATTCTTCAATGCACTGTTCGGTCTGCATCACCACAAAATGACTGTAAAAAGCATCAATTCAAATTCCGCGCCCAGAGATAAACTCACTATTTTCATGAAACGAGAATTCAGGAAACGTATATTTCATTTCCAAAAACGCTTTTAGTATATTACAATATTTAGATTAATCTTCAGGAGACTATCATTTACGTGGCAATCTTAAGCCCAAAGCACTAGTTCATATTAATATGTGCTAAAAATAACAATTCGAGCATTACAGGAGATTCAATCTTTTTCATAAATGTTGGATCGTGTTCATAATAATGTTCACGCCGCCGTGTATCGTGGCTATCATTCTGAACAAAACTCGATATTCTGTACGTACATTTAAAATATTTATTGAATAGAACCTGCAAATACTTGATACTATTGAGTATTCTAGTGTAAGCAACGCGATGCTTTCCAGAATATTACTCGACTGTTCCACCGTTTACGCGGAGAAACGAAGAAATGCTCTGCGCAGAAGGTGACACCGCTGTCTGCAGTGTCGTTGCGGCCGGTTTGAATTTCGTGCCCCGGAAGTGATTTTTAAACTCAATTTTCTCAAAGACAAAATTTTTTTCGGAAAAACTGGACCTGCCATTCTTCATGTCTGGCATCACAGAATTTGTGGTATTTTTTTGTAACGGGAGCTTCCGGACACCCTGTATATGCTCTCAAAAATTGCGCCGGTGGTCTGCACAAATTAAACGAGTCGATTCATTGTAAGTTTAATACTTTCTGCAACTTTTCTCGAAGTTTGCCTTTCTGGGGAGGACTCCGCCATAGAGCCGCCAAAGAGCAAGCCGCCACTGTTCCACAACCTTAATTCCAAAATATAATCTGAAACCTTCGCGTCGTCTCAAAAAAGTCTGGACGCCTCTCTCCGCTGTGCAACGTAATACCTTGTCCGGAAAGATAAAGGTTATGCGCTCTATCGGCAGGATGCGGAACCCATTTGAAAAGTGCTTTGACCGAGTGGAAGTGGTTTTTGTTGCGATGTGTGGTTTGGTCTGAGCAAATGTTGATTACAGAAGCAGCTTGCTGTTATTTTCTCGGAGAAGATGGCAGGGTTTACTTATAATCTGTGGCGCAGACAGGGGTGGGGGTTGGGATACGTATATAGAGACCAGCCGTCTTGATGTATTCCTGTGAAGAATTTTCCATTTACGCTGTAAATAAAATGTATTTTTTATTTATTGACTTATAGTTAATATTTAGTATAACGTTTACAATTGACATATTCAATAACTTTCGTTAACATAGGAAATTAGTAAAAGCTCTGTTTTTTAATATATATAATTGGCTTCTAGGGAGAAGGCTAAAGTTCCCATGAGCCCACCTCGAGTGCGTCATTGCATGTAATTTATATTTAATGTTCAAATAAAAGTATTTAAATGCATGAGTTAATAAAATGTAATTTAATCTCATATGTAATTTTATTTTTAATACGAAATTATCATGAGCAATTTACTGTACTGAAGAATTATTATCTTCTTAAACATCTCGAAAATATTTTGCGTAGTTAGAAAACGTAATTTCAAATGGAAAATTAATATTTTCAAAAGTTGATTGACCTCTGCTGAAACTAGCCCACCTCCGCCCTCCTCCAATTGGAAGTGGATTCGGTGCCCCCTTTAAATTTTCAATAAAACCAACATTTTGTTGGAGATTCGGATTTTACGACAAGAGACACATATTCTTCAACGCTTGAGAAATGGAGCTGTAACAATTGAAATCGTTTCAATTGTTTTTACTTTTCCGTATCCGTACATATACACCACACCTTGGTATATACGGAGAATAATACGTACTATAGGGAAAGTTATGTAATGCTGCGCTAAAAAAACGACAAATTTTCGGCAAAAAAAAATCATTGCGGGCCATGATAACGAAAAAGTGGATAAAACCAGTTGCTAAATTAAGAAAAAAATTCCCCTAACACGTGTTGTAGGGAGAATCCCTGATTTGTGGGTCCTTGATACCGAAAAACCTGTTGAAAGCAAAACGTCCATCTGCCCGTTTGACGCATTGGGTTATGTAGTAGTATAATATTGCGGAGCATTTAGGAACAATGCGAGAAAGGGTGTGCATTGGGGTGCTTCCAAGTTTCCAAGCTGCCAACTACTTTCTTTAAATTTCTTGTAAGAATAGATTAAATTACACTTTTTTTACGTTACGTAGGTCCGATGTCATGGTTAATTCTGAATTTTAGAAAATTGCAAAAGTTAGAATTTTTTGGGGCATCTTTCTCCAATTACGAAATTGAAGATAGAGATTTCTTTCTTGAAATAAAATTCGTTTTTCATAGTGCGTTCTTTCTTTAAGGTCAGGTATATTTTTTAAAAAATTTTAGTAGTTTTCACGCAACATTGCGTACAATATGTTCAGAATAAGATTTTCTCAAAAACGGCTCCAAATTTTTTCTTTAAGCTTTTGGAAGGGATAGTCCCTAATGTACTCCATTAGATGACATAAACGTCATGTTGCTCTATTCTTTTGTTTTTACAAAAAATAACAAAATTGAAATTTTATTGACTTGTCTCTCACGTCGTTAATATTTACACTAGCGGCAATTTGTTCACATTATTATATTTATCAGTTTATATGCTTTAAAATAATGTCAGGTAAAGTTTCTCGGAAACTACCGTTTTCTGTGAAAACTAGCTCAAAATTCCGCATTTTCAAAAACGGTCAAACGCCATTTTCTCATTAATTACTCCAAATTTGTTTTTCAAACTTTTCGAACAAGTAATGCTAAATGCACTCTTTAATATGACGTGAAGTTCATTTTGGGATATTTTTTTGTTTTTTAAAAAATTATATTTTAATGATTATTTTTTATTATATTTATATTTAATTATTTTTAATTATATTTTCATAAAAATTAATTTTTATGAAAAATCTCTCACACCGTTAATACCTATGTTTTCCACAATTTGTATACACTATTAAATTTGTGAGTTAAAGTGCTTTAAATTACTTCAAATAAAGTTTTTCGAAAACACAAAAGATTCCTGTGAAAAAAAAGCTTCAAAGTACGCATTTTTAGTAGCGCTTAAACCGCATTCTCTTAAAAACGGCTCCAAATTTTTCAATGGAAACTTCCATTCAGGAGGAGGTTTCACTGTTCTTTAATATTCTTCAAATAATATTTCCGTTCTACTAGTAAGATACTAAAAAATGAAGAAAAATGTTAAAAAACGAAATTTGGGCGGCGATAAATGGCATCTAGCAAGAATATTTAGTACGTCCGAATAGCTAGCCGAGACCAAAGGAAAAAGAAAACTCGTACGGGAAAGTCTGTGCCATTCTGTAACACCACTAGTTTTATATTAAATTATTATACTGGCCCGGTAAATAAACATATTGACATGACAAAATGTAGCACATTTTCTTGTTAAAATTGCCGATGTATTGTGGCGTCGTAATGGGGTATTTGAATTTGGCATCATTGCAGAGGAAGTGTCACACATGGCGCGGGGAGAGAGGGCAGATTCTTCAACTCCTGTTCAGTTACATTTGTTTTATTCTCTTGTCTAAACAGTTAGAAATGTAACTTTTAGGACCTGCTTCACGTTGACATTACTGTGATCACTAGTTTTTCGCAGTTTGTCCTCAGCCATTCCTGAAGTCATTTTGTACCCGTTGACATGTTGAAATTTCTCTTCCCAGTTATCATACCCGTATTCCCGTTTATCATAGTCAAAGAGTATTATCGAATTTAGAGACGAAGTTTGTTTTGACAAACATTTGACGTTTCAATGACTACAAATGAGTCACCAATAACGGTGCCTTTTATGAATCAAACCTACGCTTCAAAGTACGATGACTAATCCAGTTTTATTTGAAACGTCCATCCAACCATTCTAAAATTTGTCCATCGTTAATAAAATACAACTGAAAGGTGATAAAGGGTCATTGATAACAATTGAATTGCGAACTCATAAGAGACCATGAACCTGCATTAATTCTCAAAAATTAAATCTGTATGAGGGAACTAATATCAAAACCAACAATCTCAATATTTCATAATTTTCGTGAAGTTGAATTCTGAATATAAAAGGAAATGAGCATTTTTTGAAGAATTGTTAACAAAATATTCGCTTTGATGTAATAAAATATATTTTAAAAGACAAATTAGGGGGATTGGGTTCTTATTCTTCATCATGTCCTTGGTGAAGAAATATACTTTTGTCGCGACAACAAGGAGAACGATAATTATCGAACGATATTATTAAATTATAATTTAAATAATTATATTTTCCATTGAATTTTTGATGTGCGCAGATAATGAAGCTACATTTATGACCAGAAGCAAAACAAGGTGCCATCTCAGTATTTCCTCAAGTGATCAGGGAAACTGGACGAAAAACTTGATCGAGATGGAATCATTGACTGAATCTGAGGTACAATACTTGTTACAGACTGTTTAGAATTATACAGTCCAAATGGTAAATAATGCATTAAATATCATTGTTAAAATTAATATTAATTTCCTTTTTTATGCTCGGCACATTCTCTAACTGTACAGAAACAGTTATTCAGTAGAAAAGATTTTACTTGGGACTTAAAATTGGGTATCGATTTTAATAGTTTTACGTCATCTGGCAAAGTGTTACAAAATAATGTATTGTATGTGAACTTTTTTTACTGAGTGTTGATACTATCACTTGATGAATATGATTACTACGTCGATTGTTGTAGTTCTAGACATCGGCGTTAGCTGACAACATATTTCCGCCCTTGAGCAAGTCATTTTTGTGAGGTTAGGTGGTATCGTGTAAGTAGAAATTTACGACTGGTACAATAAAACTGCAAACTAGTATATGGGGCAGACAAGCAACGCCCGAAGTGACATCTGGTGGCGAAAGTTATAAGTTGTCCGGTGACCGCAGTTTTATCCCACCGTAAGTTGTATATGTTGGAGTGCAAATATTCGAGTAAATTGATGCATAGAAAGAAAAACTTGAATGAGTAAAATTCGCGAATAAAATGAAGAGGAAAAGCGGAAGAAATTGTTGTTTTCCTCATTGAGCAAAATTAAAAAACTCAATTTGGAATTTTATTGTTTTCCAAATCGCGAGTGGGAAAGAGAGCATTAATGACACATGTGGACAAAATAATGTACATGGTCTGTGTTCTAGCAAATAACAAGGAACTGCCTCTGCGTTATAAGTAATTTAATTAAACTTATTAGGTTTAGGTGATAACATTGTAAAGAAATGTGTAATCTAAAGAAAGCACTCTTATATAGATTATCATGTAAACTTCGTTCAAACAAAATGGCCCTTAAATTAGGCAGGTACAACGACTTTTGAGATTCATAATTTAGCTTCAAGAGCTGGTATAAAACAAGTAAAATAGAAATTTTCAATTTTGGGAATAATAGATGATTAAAATTCTTCATCCCGATGAAAAAGAATATGAACTTGATCGACTGATGAATAGACAAAAAAATGACAAATGTGTATTGCAAGTATGTGCGTAGATACTTGAAGCCGAGTATAATGACCATGAGAAACTTTTATCTTTAAATCACCGTTTTCATTAAATTCCAAATATGGAAAAGGTACAATTATTTTCTTCCGTGTCCACTATTGCACCATGTTTACATGAGTAAGGGCCAACGGCGTAGCTTCAGCAGGTGTCACCAGGGGCAAATCTAATGGTGTCACCCCCCGATAAATTAAGTCTAAAAATATCTATTGCTGCATAGATTATACATTATTTTATTAAAAATACAAACATATTTGCACATAATAGTTATTTATAGTATATTAAAAAATTCTATGAAATTAAGAATAATTGCAATATAATTTTTAAATAAATAGTTTACAATTAAACATAATTTATCAACAAATGTTATTTATAAAACCTGTTTACGAGAGTTTAGGGCAGCAAACATATTTATAATTTCATTAAAATCTATCTTATTGCAATGTCATTTTCTATTGACAATAGAGCCAAATCAGATAGTCTTGATTAATATATAAAATTTGTAAGTGAATGATGTAAATTCCAAGTATAATTCTAATTCCAACTATAAAATATTTTAATTGGTGTCACCCGGGGCGCGCCGCCCCCCTTGCCACCCCCCCTAGATACGCCACTGGTAAGGGCACTTGGTTTCCAACAATTCAAATTCTAATTTTCCCATCAAGACTGCATGCTTATGGCTGCTTATTCCCGTCTTATTCCCGTCATGGACTTCCTTTACACTACTTACATGAAAACTTTCTACTAGTTTCTTTCCTTTATTTAAACTTTTCTTTTGGAATATTCCGACATACACAGGTTGAAAACTGCAAGTAATATTATTAGCATTATGTCTAATATAATATATATTAAGAATATGTATAATTCGAGAATCCTGTGCGATATACCTATTTTCATTGTACATGCGACAATACTCACTTCTACTTTGATCACCGGATTATTGCGGATCGCTGCCGCTAGAGCGCAGTGTCGTCGGAAAAAATTCAACTTGCCTGCCCCATACTCCGTGACGCTCAACCTTAGAAACTTCCAACTAGCAGTCTGATTCCTGTTTCTCATATCACATCGTATCTTGCATTCCTCGTCACCGTAATGAACTTCATCTTTTCTAGTGACCTCGTGCTGTCGAAAGTGCACTTTATCCGTCAATAATAGGCTTTGTAGATATTTACGACTATTAAAAATCAGTTCAATAATTAACTGTAAGTTGGAATACAAACGTTTTATTCATAAATTATTATTCTCCCCTCGAAAATAGTTTTTTTTTTTGTATACCATCATAATAAACGACCCTTTTCGATACCCCGAATCGTGCGTAATCCAGTATTTTATCGCACGCTACCTGACGTCATCGCCATTATTAAACGCGACTTGACGTCATGACGAACTTCTACTGTTCACAGAAAGACAGATCTGTAGAACTGGTTTCAGCTTTGTTATTAACGGAGATGTCAGTTCCATCTTTAATTTTCAGCATAGTCTTCAATTTTGAATGACTGCACCACAAAGATGATGCCTTACATACTGCAGACTTCAAATAACATAAATTAGAAAATGAGAACTCGACACTTGTATTAATCATAAAAAGTATGACATACTTACCAACTCAGATATATATGCCAGAACAACTGTCTCGCATATAATATTTACATTATTTGTTTTCATCCACTTCCTAAATTTTTATATATCCCTTCTCATACAATGCACTCGACTTTTTAGGTATTAAACTTTCTTCTGCCTTCGAGGCTTTTTCTAAAACCACCATCGTTAACGACGCCATCTTTCATTCGAATGCGCGCGTGAATCGGCTCTCCGCTGTCACACAAGGCCAGCTTGGCTGTCACAGTTGTGACGTCACATTACCAACGTCCATGTTGCCAACTATAAAACTTTACTTACACTTACTTCGTTTCATTTATAACTTTATCATGACGTTATACAAAAAAATAGCGTATGCAACTCGTTTATAATGTTCCTTTTTTGCACTCATAAGAAAATAGTCTATTACTAAACTCACTCCTTCGTCGTTCGTTTAGTAATAGACTATTTTCTTATTCGTGCAAAAAAGGTCAACATTATAAACTAATTGCATAAACTACTATTATGTGTTTTTAATGCTATTTCAGTCAAGTGCATGAAATTCACATTTTTAACAGTACATGGCATTAATTTAAGGTCTAATTGGAACAACTAATTTCACTCACAAAAAAAATCTCCATCTTCAATAAAAACATTTGCAATTTTTGAGAATTAATCGTTTTTAATGAAAATTGGTTGTGCATTATTTTTATAAAAGAATTGGCCGAGCAAATAATGCAAAGAAAAAATTTGGAGCCATATTTTAGAAAATTCTTGAAAGGTTAATGGGGATTAATGTTGTGCCAAATTAATGTGTCCAGAATTTCAAAAAAATAAAATAAAATTCGACGGGTCTCGACATCAGCCACTTCGATTGGGATTGACTTTAAAAGAAATGTAATTACCTGTTCAACATACAATTCTTTGCAGGAGTTTTAATAATGTAGTAAACAATAACACATTGGGGCAATGCCAGAGATAAATTATGCTAATTGATAATAAATTACCTGTTTTAATTTAAAATAACGGAAAATATATTAAAACATGAAAATAATATTGGTTAAAATAAAAATTGTTCTAAGAACATGGGTGAAGAAAAAATATATTCTTAAAGTAAATAATAAATTATTATTTAAGGGAGTCGACATTTATCTTTTGGAAAAAGTAATCGAATGCGATTGGAATTTTAATTTTTATCTAAATTGAAATGTTGAAAAGAAGGAGCATTAGAAACATTTAAAAACAAGTCTCTAGATTGTAATATATTTATTATCTGTAGATTGTAATAAATTTATTATTTTTCAAATTTGTAATTTTCTATGAATTTCATTATTTGAAATATACCATTCATCTTTAAAATGGTCTCCGATAGGAGAATACGGGTACATAAATAGTGCATACCATCACTTTGTTGTTAAAATCATTTGAGAAACTATTGTCTGCGCAGTTAGCTGACCTTGGAAGTTCCATCAATTGACGTATTTTCACCATATATCCTCTTAAAACCTCATTCTTACAAAATCAAGAATATGAATTTCTAAGAATAAATATTATCACTTAATATAATTTGTAAATGTTGTTTTTGTAAATATTTGTAATTTGTAAAAATTAAAGGTTAACATGGTCAAAATTACAATTACTGTGGGGTTTGGATTGTATTCTTTCTTGATTGTTCGAAGAATTTTACACTCGCATGTTTTAAAAGTATTTACTATTTGCAGATTTTTAAGTAAATATTTTAATGTATTAATATTAAATGTAGTAACACTGAGGAGTACATTATACTGTTTTGTATTTATTTATTTTTATTGTTATACAAATTATACATACGTAGTTCGTTTTATTTATTCCAGTATTAATATTTTTTCTATATTTTTTAACAAACACCATAAGTAACTTCCTCGGCATTATTCCAGTATATTTACGAGTTTAATTAGATGAACTGAAACACTTCATTAGCTGACGGTCTGAAATTGGAGTGTCCTCTTTGCGGCTTGACGTAATTTGTGGATGACTTCTAACTAGCATGCCTTTGTTAAACGCCGAAGAAGAAGGCACCTAATTGCGAGGAGAACATTCCCCTGCACTTTAGATGAGCCTCAGTCGTTACACTATGTCGAAAGGAAAGGCGAATAAGTATACTCGTATGTGGTTGAACGTAAGATTCTTCTCATAGAATGATAGTAGGTGTTAGAAATAGTTTAGTACTTAGATGTTTAGTACGTAGGTGTTACGTACTCAGTGTTGAAACGGAAATATTTTGGGAAAATTAGTTCTTTCTATTTCCCCCCTCCAATCCATGGTGTTATTAGTCTTGGAGGCAGTAGAAATATGGGCCTTTGCCGCAACTCTATTTGGCTTTTGCGACATTTTTTCCGCCTTAGCCGAAGGTTGGTGTGTTTCTGTGTTTGCAGTTCGCACGCATTTCGCGTTTTACTGCTATGTGTAAATGGCTGGTGTGGGTTCGTGTCGGACCTTGGTCAGTAGCAAAATCGGATCTTTTTTATTTAGTTTATTTACATTGTTTATTTATTTTTTATTTAGTGACTGAGTTTGTGTTACGGTGTGTGTTGCGCTATGCCAGTGTTGTCAAGGTCGATGCCACGAGCAGGAGTCCGTGGCACGAGTGCGACGACGTAATCGCTCCTCCACACAGTTCATCACTCCGCCACAAGAGAGAACGCCATCACAATATTGTAAAACGGCGGGGTTACTAATAATTTCCTTTACCGACGCTAGTTGAGCAGAGAAGCTCGTGGCATGCTACGAAGCGTGCCATTGCCACCGGTAGAAGACCTTGACACCACTTCACAATGCCCTCAAACTAACCGAGGGGAGTGCTTGTCTTCTTTGTCCTTTAGTGAGGACGTGTCGGGCTAATTGTTTAAGCGTCGCCGGGCGCTTCGCCTGGCTTTAAAGGCTTCATACGCTTCGTTAAACGACAGCCGTCACAAGCATTGGGTGAAGGACTCAACATCGAGTTCGTTCCCGAGGACTTTCAACCGTTTCCGAATCGGGGGGCGCTCTACGAGCCTCAGAACTCTGTTCTGAACGAGCTCAAGTGTATCCTTGTACTTCTGTTCATCACTTCGCCGCAGCGTAGGTAGCCACAGGCCGGCAACACGTTTTATAGAGTACCAGGCGAAGTTCCAAGAGGAATGAAGGTTCCCTCAAAAGAGATTGAAAAAATCGAACTCTTTTCTGAAATTTGGATCGAATTCGCTTGACATGTGCCAGCGCGACAGATGCCAGGAGAGATACTTATAACCAGTGGCGGCTGGTGCCCCAACAGACTGGAGGTTGCACCTCCATTGAATGACGGAAATGTAATTTCCAAAATTCAAAATACGAATATATAATAAAAATGTAGGCAATTCGAATTAAGACGACGTTAAATAAAAGTCTCTATTGAAACATTGTTTACATAATTTTGTGTGTAACGTCGTGGGTAGGGATCTACGCCACCAATTAACAGACACGAGCGAGTATTTACAAATTTATTTACACATAGTTACATAATCACTCTAAGGCGTTTTGTTAGAGCTACTCACTGCAGCCCCCCTCTCTCTCTACACGCGCCTAGCGGCGGTGTACCACTCCACCGTGTTCGAACACATCGAACACCCACTCGTGCATAGAGCACTCCGCGCCAGCCTGGGCGGATAAAGTTTTGCGGATAACCGCGAGGGAGCCTCCTACACTGTGTTCCCTCCCGAGGCCTCGCGACACGGCTTTATATAGTGCCGCGTCACATGACCTCCTACGTCATTTCTCCCTCCCACGCCTGGACCTGCCTGGACATGCCTGGACCTGCCTTGCGCACGACACCACGCACCTCCGCCACCACCCCTCTTTCTTACCTCCGGAGGGTGGCCTTTGTTTGGGGAGGCTATTTTAAGATCCCTCATGCCTATACCTTGCAAGACCGTCTCTCTGCGCAGGAAGTGGAGCCTATGACGCTACATGTGTGTCCGTAGAAGGTACATATGCCTCCCGCGCACGTGGTTCTGACTTTGATTTCCACTGGACACGTAAGTTCGACTCCAGCACTGGGGAGTAGGCGTTCCCCAGAGGAGATACATCTTCAAAATTATAATAGAAGCTTAAAAAAGTCGATAATTTAGTAGAATAATCGAGCCCCGTCTGTCTGCCACCTGCTCCCCCCCGCCCCCTCAATTCACACTACCACTTACGTGCAAGGAAGCGATCAGCGGCCGACTCTTCCGGTTACGTAGGATTTATAAACTTGAGATTTTTTTTACGATTTTAGGTACTTTCAATTTTAACAGTAGCTTCTATTTCCCCACCTACTGGACCCAATAAATCAAATGGACCAGGAGATGTACTATTAGCATGGGCGCCAAATTATTTGGTATTATTAGCATGGACGATTCAATAGATGAGGTACAAATTACCGCGAGTCCCTTCTAATAAGCCATTCAAACCAAAACATATTGGGCAAGGCGCGTCTCCTTTATTTATCTTTCCCAGGGGTAGTAAAATTAATTAATTTATCACACGCTACGATGGTTAAAAAAATATCCCTATTCATTTCAAAGGTTTCAATTGTCTAGAAGAAGTTGTCTATATTTCGACAAAATCTTGCAAATTACTGATGTTAACGGTTTATAATGTGAAAAAATTTGTATTTGATAATTAATTGAATTGAGAGTAATCACTCGTTGACAATTGACAATTCTTTCTTTAAAACAATAATAAATAGATACGAGTACATCAAGTAAATGTGTCTCTTTCAATACATTCGTTAAAACGAAATTCTTTTCGATTCTTCATCATTGCTTCTTCAACCCATGTCATCAGTATTAAATTGAATTATTCTTCTATTCATACTTCACCATGTTTCCTCAAGAACGGCTCCCAAGTTTTTCAGTGAAAATTTGCATTTAGGTCTGTTTTACTCTTCTGTAACATTCTTTAAGACCTTTTTCGATTCTACCTTTAATGGACCAAAAAAATTGATAAAATGTGACCAAATTTCATTTTGGCGCCGATAGATAGCAGGTGGGAAGAGGGTGGACCATTACCGGAAAGCTAGCCTTGACTAATAAGATTAGAAAACTATAGTAGCACAAGTTTGAAATCTTCCTTCTGGGAGGAACTTATCGTCGCGGGCGTCCCCCACCACTTCTTCGACCATTTATATAGGCAATATTCAGAAAATAATCTTCGGCGTATATTTTCTTTACCTTTCTTTACCTTTACCCTTCGACCACATCAGCCAAATAGATCGGAGAATATAAATTTTAATGAGAATCCTGGTTTAGCCGACAGACAAACGGACAGACAGAGACACACACAAGAGACGGGCAGTCGAACGTTTTGCCTGAAACAGATTTTTCGGTAACAAGGACCCACAAAACGTAGAATATGACTACACAATGTGTAGGTAGAGGAAGTAATTTGCTTCATATAGGAACACGAATTATTATCAACTTTTCGTTATCAGAGACCTAGTGTAATAAGACTTTTTCTGCCGAATAATCGCCGTTATTCTCTCAGCACCGTTACATAACTTTCTCCATAGGTAAAACAGTTTAGATCAAAACGCAGTGCTTGTATTTTGTATTTTACTTTGTAATTTTACTTCTTAACGGCCCACTGATATAGCGTATATTTAATTGATCATATAAACAGCCTCCTCATAAAAAAAGGCTTTCCACGGCCAACCGAATAAAAGTTACAAAATATCTCACTTCAGTTGTTATAATCAACATTGTTTTATTTCTTCATCTGATGTGTTTCAGGATTTCATTTACTACTGTTCTCAAATGCGAATTTATACAAAGCAAAACTTTGAAAGAAAACGAAAGCAAGTGGAAAAGCAAGGAAAAGGAAGAAGAGAGTTCAAAGTATTCTGATAAGTCTTGCAGAGCAGGACGACACGTACGTGAACGCACGTGGATGTGGAGGACCATCTTTAATGGTATGTTCCGTAGTACCAATTCTTGACTTGCTGTTTTTATTTTGACGTCAATACTTTCATTGATGTTCATTACGATGTCAAAAGAAAATACTGGCCACATACAAGACACTTAACATTTTCTTCTGGGAATATTTGTATTACAGAGGTAATTTCAAAATGCTCATCAAACAAAATATACTAAGTTACTTAAAGTTTAGTGGCTCAGTGAAATAATGTCAGTGAAATTAATATAAGAGTAGATATGTTTGTATGTTTCAGCGTATCTGTAAAGTATGAAGTAATTTCAACAAAATTTGGTACACATACGATGGAGAAAATAATACTCTGTGGGTGAAACACTCCTATTACTACAGATGGGATGGGAAAGGGTTTAGAATTGGCAAAGAAATTGGTTTTGCAACCCGGAATGCGCAAAATGTGGGCGGGACCATGTTGACCGTATCATATGAGCGAGTAGAGTGGGCGAGCAAGGGTAGGCGGGAAGCGGGGGCAGGCTTTGCGGCGGTCGGGGTAGAGCGGGCAAAGCGAGTGGAGCAGTCGAAGAGGGCAGGACAGGTTAGATGAGCAGGGTGGCCGAAACGGATGGAGCGAACGAGACGATCTGGGCGTGCGAGCGGGAGAAACGGATGGGGAAGTTTAACTGATAAATATACACACGGGTGTTACTGATAAAAATCTACCATCCACGATATAAGTTTAAAACCACGTCAAATATCTATTTCCAAGTTTATATTCCCTTTCTATAAAATCTACTCCAGATTGCAACCAGCTACCTAATGAGCAGATTTAGGGACTGTCGGTTCCTCTACAATGCTTTGCGTAAAATGTGGGCTGTTCCAAGCAATTTCTTGCATTTCCCAGCCTCTTTGCATTTCCCTGGGAGTTAAGCCCAAGTTAAGTCACAAATGTTGTGGAACAAATCACAGAGCGCCGATGATTATCGGCAGTGGCGTAGCGTGACTCGCGCGTTTGGGATGCTCAACAATAACGCCAAATGATCTTTAATGTTCTCTGAAAGCTATGTTATCAAAACAAATGTTACAATACTTCAACAGATTTATATCAGGAGACTTCTTGAAAGCAAATTATGCAATGGCTCAGCTTTAATTCTCAAGCACGATTGGCAATGAGATCGCTAGTAAAATTTATACATTTCAGACCAAAATAATATTTAATATATTTTAGCAAGAATTCATCTTCTTAGACATTAATTAAGAATTAGTGGGCAAGCACTATTTCTCATGTTTGCGCCCATGACCAAGCAGAGAAGGGTGTGGGGGGAGGGGGGAATCTCGCCGTCTGCGCATGCGTCATTGCCCTTCGCAATCTCGTGGCAGATGCTAGAAACCATTTTAGCGTCCAAGCAATCAGAGGCCAGCTTTTACGAACGCGCCGAATTCAATCACAGGAAATCACTTTTAAAATTAATACAAAAACGTTCTTCGCTCAACGGACCACTTGTTAGTTTATCGATACAATATTTAGGATTGTTTGATTAATATTTTACGTGGGAATGATCAGCAACATAGCGTCCCCTGACGCTACGCCACTTGGGCTTTAACGTCCCACATTCGGCTGATTTTGATTTCCAAACTTTTGTATTTAAATATTTTCTCTGCCCCCTCGGTTACGACGTTTTCATCGCAAGGCACAGCAACTTCTACAAGTAGACACAATTTTTTTTCTCCAAATTATTATTATTATTATTATTATTATTATTATTATTATTATTATTATTATTATTATTATTATTCGATTTTTCACACTTTCTCTACTTTAACAGGAAAACTTTCACCTGTAAAATTGATGTTATAGGACTAGGCTCGGACTGCGCAGGAAGGAAATTCATCCTGACCTACATGAATGTCACTCATTTAAAATTTTCTAGCAATATGACATGTTCGAAGGAGGGTGGCTTTCTGGGCTTCATCAAAGATATTTTTTAAATCTAAATTCTCCAGATTTCTTTTAATCTAAATTCTCCAGATTAAAGTTCCTGGTGACAACTCCTTCAGCTGATGGGGAAATGGGAGACCTCGTGCAACTTCCACATGTTTTTTAACATTTTGTTCTGAAAGTTGCATGTTTGATCTAATCCTCTCATACTCTTCATGCAAAAGACGTCTGTAACCTGTATGTGGCATATCTTCGCACTTGTTTACACGGCAAAATGCCATCATGGTTTCCATGTTCATTTCCCGTGTCCAACTAATTCGAGATTTGTTTTCGGTACGATGTCCTCCTCTGCGAGCAGTCTCCCGTGTATGTCGGGCAGACAAGCCAGTCGATGAAGTGGCATAAGAATTAAATAGTACTTGCCGTGTTTTCTTCCTCCACGTAGTCCAAGTTGTCACAATTAGACGATGTAGTCATATTGGGGACTGTCACTTATTTATTGACAGAGGCCTGCCCTCTCAGCACCCTGTCGCCGGCGACCCTCATGCTGATCCGTCCAGCCCGGCTCCAGACGGTCCCTGGCGCTCCCCGGGCAGCGGCTCTTGTTGCGAGACCTTCCGACTTTTTTGTGACTCCATATCTCTATGGGTTGCCTTTTATACCTACGGCCAGGTTGATGGAAGGGGAAAAGAAAGAACAAAAATGGAAATTCTCTAGGATGGGTAACGGGAACTTTCGAGATTCTCGATTCACCCTTTCGCTCCCGTCGGTAAGGAAGGGAAAATTGGCGTGAAAAGAAGGGTAACACATAAAGGTAGGGAGAGCGGTCAGCTCCTCCGATTAATCGCCTTTTACGATAGGGGGAGATCGCATGGTGTTATACTACTAATAAACCCCGACACCACACAGGTTTTATTATAATTATTGTTATTATTATGATTATTATTATTATTACTTCAGTTTCCACAAATTATTGGTCTTTAACAGCTACCACACAGATACAAAATCAAAGCATGGTAACCTTTACAACTGCTAAATTTAAAAACTTCAGAATCCCACATGTCCTCCTAAGAACCTCCGGATCAATGAGCATGTACTAATGATAACTGCTTTTTGAAAAGCGATCATAATATTCTTGTCCATACGTAGGTCGTCTAACGATCTTCTAAGAACTTTTGGTACGACACCGGTTGTTGATAGGACAATTGGAACAGTTTTAACTTCTGCAATATGCCACTGTTCTCTCACTGCATATGCTAGCACTCGGTATTTATCGATTCTTGCCTGATATGTTAGCATCATATTACTGGTATTGACAACTGCAAAATCGATAAACCAAACTTTCTTGGCAGATATATCCCAGAGCATAACATCGGGTCTATCGTGCTGGATTGTTCTGTCAGAAAACTGCGGTCACAGTACAACTTATGGGACTCGCTTTCAAGTACCGATCTGGATGATAGTGGTAGTACGGTGTAACAGTGTCCCGCAGGAGACACTATTTCCTAGCAAGCTTGCATGGATGATCCGGCCCAATAGATCGTGTCTCATTTTGTAGTCTGCTGGGGCTAGTGCACTGCAACCCGAGACGATATGCTGGATGGTTTCACGATCTCGCCCACACATTCGGCACTCATCACTATGTACTTCTAGCTCTTTAATTATGTATTTAAGATAGTTCTTCGTCGGGACAACCTGATCTTGGATTGTCACCATAAAACCTCTCAGGGTACAAATATCCTATACTGAGCCATTAGTACGACATTTCCTCGTCGACATTTGGATTGGCAACTGCAGTAGGATATGAACCGTGGAGGGCTTTCTGTTTCCAGGAGTCCATTTCTTGTTGGAAAGATGACTGTTGGATTTTTTTTTCTTAGATTTAGGGGCGTATAGTTGTCATTTGCCTGTACGACTACCTTGTGGAGTTGAGAAGTATTCGCTTTTCCGACAAAATACTTTCTCATGGCTATTATCTGCTTAGCGTGGTGTTTGTCAACTTTACGACACCACGCCCTCCCATTGGTGGCGGCAGTGTCGTCCTCTGAATAGCGCTTCTTGCATGGTGGCAACAGCACGTGTCATTTGGACTCGCTCCTGTCTTTCCATTTCCTCTAGAGCTGTTGAGGACCATTTGAGAGTACCCATCGAAAATATAATAATGGGAAGAGCGTATGTTTTGATGGCAAATGTGAGGTTTCGAGAGTTGAGGGAAGTTCTTAAAACTGCCTTGAGTCGGTTCGCTAGCTCAGTTTTTAGCGTTCCCTTCAGCTTATGATGTGTTATCATACATCCAAGATCCATTGTATACATCCATTGTATACCAAAATATTTGTATAATTCTTTGAGTTCCAGAGCGGATATTATCTCTCCACTTACAGTCTCGTATCTAGCTTCATTGTCGAGTTTACCCTTCTGAATTTCTTGAATCTTGCATTTATCAATCCCCAACTGCATATCAATGTCTCTGGATAATTCTTCAATGGTTTTTATTTCCATTTCTAGGCCACGCATCGTACCTGAGTAGAGTTTGATGTCATCCATATAGGCTAAGTGCGTTATATGAATCTTCTCTCTTTCAGTTCGAATCCAATTTGTAGGTCTTCCAGGAGTGTTGAGAGTGGATTTATGGCCAGACAAAACCAGTACGGGCTCAGATGTCACCCTGGAAAATGCCACGCCTTATGTTTATTTTCTTGGTAATCACTGTTTCATTTTTGGCCGCAACACGGGCAGTGGTCATCCATTTGCCCATGGTGAATTTGAGTAAATTCACTATCGTTGAATTAATACGGTATAGAGAAAGTATGTACAGCAGCCAATCATGTGGAACCATGTCATATGCCTTTTATAGTCAATAAAACAAGTGAACAAGTTGCGTCTCTTCTTGCATGGTTGAGACATGATGATGCTGTCAATGACAAGCTGTTCTTTACATTCGAGAGAACCTTTGCCGCATCCTCTTTTAGTTTCAGCCGGGATAGAATTTGCTGTACAGTGATGTTCGATAAACATCGATAAACAATTTGTGATGATTTTAAAAAAAAAGAACAAAGACATGTGATAGGTCGGTATTTTGCAGGATCTACAGTATCACTGGTTTTGAGCTTCATAAATGTGACACCTTCACAGAGATAGTGAGGCATTTCTTCAGGATAATTCTGGTAGTGATTGATGAAATTTAGGATCTTTCCGTGGAGACTGGTGAATTTTAATGTACCATTTGTTGTATAGACCATCTAACCCCGGGCATTTCCGATTGAACAGTCCCTGTATAACTTTCTGTAGGATATCTTTTGTGATTTGAGAAGTTGTCATTTCCGTGCTCTGCGTCGCAGCACCTCTGATCTGTTCCAGCCACGATGCGTTAACATTAAAGTGACTTTCAGTCGACCATATTACACTCCAGAATTCTTATACAGTGGCTTTGTCCGACAAGATATTCATTTCTGTTTCCTTTTCCTAGTCGTCTGTAAAAGTTCTTTTGGCTCCTGAGAAATTCTTGTTGTCTGTTCTGCGCTTTAGGCTTTTGGGATACACTGCGTACACTCAGTTGCTGTTTCAGGGACTTATATCCCCACGTACAGAGCGTACAGGCTGTACATAGCATTACGCAATGTACTCCGGAGCAAAGCAGGGCTTATGAATTTAATTAAAGCACGAGGCCCGATAACCGATATCTTGGAACCAGAAAGAAGGCGTCTTTTCGTGTCCCCGATAATTTTAACGCACTTCTATCTTAAGCACCTAATAAATATTAATAAATTTCATCTCAGTTGCGCCCTGCGCTCAGATAAGACGTCGAAGGCTCCAATAACTAACGCCTGCCCCTTAACCTCCATGTAATCATGAAAGGTCACTTCGGGGCACAGTCCTCGTGATAGCAAGACCCGCGCTTCGGAGTTCCCCCTCCGCCCGTGATAAGGGCCACCCAGAACGCACTTGCGTCTCTGACCATAACAAGTATCTCCCCCTCCACCATGTACTTACAAACAGGAGTGGGGATGTAGTCTATACAGTTCATAAGGAAACATTGTAAAGGGTTCACAACCATTTTCGACTTTGTAATAGAAATTTGTATAACCTGTATTTTATTCACTTCTGTAATAAACTCAGTGTGTTCTCACTCTCTGAGTTTAATTTCACCAAGTCTGTCTGGAGAACCGTCGACTTGCCATCGACGTATTTTACTAGGGTATCGATAAAATCAAGAAGAATTGTAGTGTCAATATTGTGTGTGGGTGCGGTGTTTCCTATTATTATTATTATTATTATTAATAATAATATTATTATTATTGTGGATCCGGGTTCGATTCCCGGCTGGGGCAGTTAATTCTTTGAACAGGCAAACATCATTTGAAACATTACTTCTGCTAAATAACTATGGGGGTCGCAAGAGTGAGTTGGCAATTCCGAAATGAAACTTCCGTATTCCAATGCTATGTTAACTTACAACAGTGATCAGGTGATGAAATGTTAAGTTTAATCGTCACAGGGGCTCTGATTTAAAGGCTGTTCGAAAAATTGACTATCTCTGTAGCTCAAATGCTTAGAGCAACTGGGCGTATACCGGAAGATCTGGGTTTGATTCCCGGCTGAAGCTGTTATTTCTTTGAACAGTCAAACATAATTTAATTACGTTACATGATTATATACTATTACTATAAAATAATAATTGTTATTAATATAATTTTTCTTCTCGAGAGTGTCATGCTGTCTGTTATACTTTCACTATAAATTTTCTTCCTAAAACTATTTAAGGACAATAGATTTCGTATTAAAACACTTTTCAAGTTTATTTTAACAGATGAACACATAAAATTGTTTCATTTCGCTAAATTTCAACGTTATTTTTCTACGTCTTTTTCAGGTTACTAAATTCAAAATTCGGATAATATTTTATTACTTGTGTGAGTGTACACATTGTTGTATTATTGTGTAAAAAGTTTCTTTCTAGTCGTCATTTCAAAAAAGAGAGACAGAAAAGAAAGAAAGAAAACTTTTAATTAATAATTTGACAATAAGAGTTTTTCTGTCGAAAAATCGCCGTTTTTTGCCGTAGCATTGCAATACTATCGAATATTGCGTAAGCAGTTTTTTTTCTACATATAAGAATATATTTTCTCTCTCTCTCTCTCTCTCTCTCTCTCTCTATATATATATATATATATATATATATATATATATATATATATATATATATATATATATATATCACGAGTATTTACGTAAAACAAATTCGCCCTTCTTGCTGCTGCATTACAATAAGTACGTATATTTTTATTTCACAAAAGTACTTTTACTTTGTTTCCGTATTTCGGAAAAAGAGAAAGTAATGTAATCGTGCGCCGAAAATCCGCAATTTTTCGACGGAATAAACTATTATCAGGTCCTGGTAACGAAAATGTTCATAAATCCTTTTCCTATGTGTAGTAAATTACATTCTCTTCAACATGTTGGGTGGTACGGAATGAAGCGGAATGAAACTGATATTTTGATATTAGGGTACTTTAAAGGATTATTTTTTCAAAATTTTCTCAAAAATTGGTCCAAATTTTTTATTAAATATTTTCTTCTGTAAAGAACGCTTAAAAATGCCTCAGGTCTCATTTTCGTGGAAATCCTTGACTTTTCGAAAATTTCTTAAGTTCAGAATTTGTTCGCGTGTTCCTACAAATACAATATTGAAGAAAGAAATTTCTCCTAAATAAAAACTATTGTTGAAAGACAGATCTTTAAATAAGGCACTGTACTTGTTTCCGAAAATATGAGTAGTTTTCGCGTAATTGTGAGTGAAATATAGGCATTTTGAATAGTTATTTTCTCAAAAACCGTTTCAATTTGTTTCTTTAAATTTTCCTCGTATATAGTAAAGGGTTATATGAAAAACGTGGTGCTTGCCCCATTTTCGGCGATCTCTCTCTGTATTTTCCAAAATTGCAAAAAGTTAATATTGCAGAAGTACAATACTGATGAAATAGGTATTTGCTTTTAAGCAAAAACAGAGTACGTTTAAAAACCGATTTCGTTGAAAATCGAAATGTTTAGAAAATTAGTTCTCTAAATGAGTTTGTGTACACTATTTGAAACTAGTGGTGCTACAGAATGGCACAGACTTTCCCGTATTAGTTTTCTATTTTCCTGGGTCTTCGCTAGCTATTCGGAATTGCCACATACTCTTTCTTGCCAGCTCCCATCTATCATCGCCAAAAGTACATTTTTTTGTCATTTTCTTAATTTTTCGCTTTCCTATTGGTAGAACAGAAACATTAATTTTAGAATATTAAAAAACACAAAAACCTAGCCGTAAATGGCAATTTTCTTTTAAAAATTATGTGCCGTTTAAGAGAAAATGGCGTTTTAGCACTACTAAAAATGCGAAATTTGAAGCTCATTTTCACAGAAAATTTTTGAGTTTTCAAAATACTTTATTTGAAGTAATTTGAAGCACTTACACTCACAAATATAATCATCTTTACAAATTGCGGATAATGTGCATATTAAAGATGTGAGAGATCTTTCAAAAAATTTACATTTATATACTTTTTGAAAAAAAACAAAAAACTCAAAATAAACTTCACGCTATACTAATGAGTGTAATTAGCACTATCCGTTACAAAAGTTTCAAGAAAAAAATTGCAGCCATATACGAGAAAATGACGTTTGAGCATTTCTGAAAATGCCGAAATTTGAGCTACTTTTCACAGAAAACGGTAGTGTTTTCGAGAAACTTTACTTGACATTATTTAAAGCATATATACTCGTAAATATAATAATGTAAAAAAAATCGCCGATAATGTAAATATTAACGACGTGAGAGACAAGTAAAAAAATTTACATTTTGGTAATTTTGAAAAAAACAACCGATAGACCAAAATGGCTTGTATGTCATTGATAGAGTACATTTACCACTATCCGTACCAAAAGTTTAAAGAAAAAATTTGGAGCCGTTTTTGAGAAAATTTTGTTTTTGTAATTTTTTAAAATTGCACATATTGCTCGCAATATTGCACGAAAACTACCAAAATTGTGAAAAACATTTACATGACCTTTATTAAAGAACTCAATATGCAGAACAAATTTTATTTGAAGAAAAATCTCTATCTTCAATTTTGTAGTTGGAGAAAGACGCCGAAAAAAATTCAAACTTTCACAATTTTCGAAAATTCAGAGCTGTACGTGAAAATCGGATCCTATGCCATGTTCAAAAGTGTATTTTACTCTATTCATACAAGAAATTTAAAGAAAAAGTTTGGAGCCTGTTTTTGAGAAAATGTTGAAAATCCCCGGGGGGCTTCATATAAAGTACCCCCAAATTTTAAAGAATCTTTTTCAAAATCACAAAGCTTCGACTAGAATTAGATGGACTGGGGAATATCAATTTTGAAGAAAATCGACCGAACGATTTAGGCGCTAGCGTTGACCACAGACGGACGGAATGCCGTCAATCGATTTTGAAGTATAAAGAAGCAACAAATCATGGATTTTGACCACACCACGAGATAGAGGATTTTTTCCCTTAATTTAGCAATTGGTTTTATCCACTCATTCGTTTTCACGGCCCGGCAATTAATTTTTTTCGCCGAAAATTGGGCCATTTTTTTCGCGCAGCATTACATAACTTTCCCTATACTACGTATATCACTCCGTGTATACGTACGTATACGGGAAAGTAAAAACGATTAGTGTTCGTGTAACTCTTGGAGCCGTTTTTCATGAAATTTTTATAAATTATTTAACATTAGCCAAATTTTTCTTTTAACTTTTTACTTTTATAAAAATTAAGGACGCATGAAACATAGTGCAGGTCTGATTCGCACTGAACTTTCTGAATTTGAAGAAATTGCAAAAGTTAGAAATAAGCGAAAAAATATACTAGTGTCTCTAGTTGTATACTACAAAATGTGAAGACTAAGGTCTAGTCTTCATACTATGTAAGCAGCATGCGAGAAAATCAAAATCAGTAATGTAGTTGTGGGAGGGCATCTATCAAATTTTAAACATTTTCGATATTCCAAATTAATTTTTAATGAAACACGCATCTGCGCTATTTTTACAGGCGTGCCTTTCTCTTTAGAGGATTACATTCGCATAAATATCATAGGTTGCATATTTTTAACGTACTAGATTGCTCACTGTGTGTGCAATTTTAACTACTAAATTGTGTTAATTTTATCCATTTCCTAGTAATTAATGATGAAAACAATATTTGAAACGTACATATTATTTTAAACCTATGAAAAACGTCACAAATTTTAACTATAGTGTAAGTTTTCATTGTCTATAAGAAGAAAGAAAGAAGAAAAATATTACTCATATAAACTCGGACAATCAACTGAAATATTCTTCCATTTATTTCTTGAATTTTTTTAGGATGGACAAAAAATTGTTGAAATTTTGTTACAATTAATTTACAATATAGATCCAAAAATAATCTACAATGTACATTCCCCTTCCGTCCATTTTCATTGAAATTGTTCCTTTTTATATGATTTCATTATTAGCGATTCGACGTTTTTACTGATATTTTGAAAAAAATGTTTTTAAATACTAAGAAAACAGAAATATGGCAACACCAATTTAGAAATAAGTCGAAATTCATGGCCTTGCTATCTGGGTGCCAGAGCAATCTCTGGCCCTCCTTCAATTTCAAAATAAATGGAGATAGGAAAATCTGTAAAAGTTATTGAACAAAAACGCTCATCAGTAATGGCAATTCATACTTGAAACATATTTTTTGTATTAATTTTTGGCGTATTATCGGGCCTTCGTTTGGGGTTTTTCTCTACCTACCGACGCACGTTCGAAATACTCTTTAAAATGTGGTGTTTAATAATATAATGGTCTTAACATTTCATCAGACATTTTCGATCCTGGAGATTTTCCTCTCCTGGTGTGTGTTTTTACTTTTGCTCAATACGTGTCTGCACAATTCAACTTTTGAATACTCTGCCGGAATTATCGATTTATGAAAGCGAGACAAATCTGAACTCGGAGCCAGAGAGTATTACATCGAACTCGGAGCTTTGATATTAGTGCATGAACTTCCACCAAGAACGCCAGATTATATCAATTAATAGTTAGAGCTGGTTAGAACTTAGTTCAACAAAGATAATCCACATATGGCAAAATGAATTCGTGTTTTAGTACAAAAAACAAATACATTGCACACCTTCAGTACAGCGTACATTTTATTATTAATTTGATTTTTAAGTTCTTTTTTCTGTTCGAATGAAAACGAAGTATATGAATTAATGTATATTGGATACAAATCGATATCGTTTATGTTTTCACCATTTCAATTGTTTTGACAGCTGAAAACCTTGTGATCTCTTAACGTCCATATATTTTGTTCAATTGAAGCGACAACAATAGGTCCAGTAAAAAGAGCAACGTTTCTTGGTGTTAAGGTTCTGGAGGTTATATTGCTTTTAGTACTTTCTTTACAGCAATAAATATTGTATAGTGTTGAGTAAGTATACTTGTTCATTCCGAATAACTTACATCACTACTATTCTTTATTGAATTGGCCTTTGTGCTTCATGAATTTTTGATACATTCGGATATTGAGGGTGTAATTAAATGAAACACACTTGCTGTGGACCATTATTTAAATAGCACATTTCTGGTAAAAGTTTCCACCTGTATCGATTTAATTTACAGCAAAATGCTTATTTTGTAACTACTGGCAGCCGACTACAATTTCAGCTTCTTTGCGAACATCTATTTTCCGTGGGAGAAATCTCATTGGTTGTGGTAGCTTGGATGCGTTTCAGTGTTTTAAACTTTACAGACAGCAGTTTCTATTTCGTGAGTGGGGGCGAAAATGCTTTGTTACCAGTTAAGTTAAAAAATATTTCCAAATACTTTCTTACAAGGTTAATACGAATTCAGACATCTTTCGTGAGCACCTACATTTGTTCACTTGGTGATCGTGAGTTCGGGAACATCGCACTGAAAGCGCTCTATGTACTGCATAAGGTTCGCGCCATTTGCCATGGCTCTGGTGAGTTTTTTCGTCGTAGATACAAAACTGTGAAGAATCATGTAAGTTGTGTACTTAAATAATGTATAATAATGCTTTCAATTACTGTGCGTGTATTTTCTCTCGGTTTGTTAAGTCGGTTCGTAAGTACTTATCGGTATGCTGTTAACTCAGTCGTGACCTCTGGTACTAGCCGTTTGTTGATAATCCGGTGAAGATTTTGCTCGACTCTTAGTGTGCATAGGATTTATTGTACGCGAATCATGTGTTTTCTTAAACTGTAGATCATCATCGGTGTCTTTTATTATAGCATGAAAAAAGTGTAGAGGAATTTATTAATACACCAGTGTGGAATAGACATTCTCAAGGACACAAAATGACAACTTGATATGTTGTCGAATGTATCATATCTAATTTGCTTTTTAACATATAAGCGTATTTCATTCGTGCAATTTCTTTATAGGTGAATCAGCACCAACCTAATAAACTTAGCGAGGTGTAAAAAATTATATTATTTTTTAACTCACACTTATAACCAGATCTATTTAAACATGGAGAGAGAATCCAGTGATGAAAATGATTTGGGTATATTTGGTGATGGTTATGCAAGTCCATATGGAAGTCCCAGCCCATTGGAAGAATCTAGTCCGTCTGAAAACCGGGATCAAATATGCAATATATGCAGGTAATACTTAGAATTAGTATTACCACAGAAATATAAAAAACATGTTTTTGTTGCCATTTTAATTGTTTTTAACAAATGGAAATATTTGTCCCATTATTATTAAGATTAATGAATAAAGTTTGTGCTTTTTATAATAGTTATAGTTGGTTGAGTCATTATACCGATTGTTCGCGTAACAGATTGTTTTGGGTTGCCTTTACCGAAGAGCCGAATAACGTTCTCATGAAATTGGTTTACAGTGCTAAGTACTGCAGTCCTCGAGTCTATCATGTCTGCATGTTTTTTGCGAGTCATGTCTGGAGAAAAAGCTTATTGATGAAGCAGGCGATTCTGGCAAGGAGTGATAGTATCATCATAGTGTCCCACATGTAAACAAAACTAAGGTATGATTTGCTAAAATTATTTATTATTTAATATTCCAAACTCTTAAAAAGGCTGTTTATTTTTAATTTTTTGTGAGAAAAGGTAAATTTTTTAATGTGATGTTAGATGTAAAATATTCTTGTGATCATCTTTTTAATTTGACTTTCTTTTTTACCTAATTGGCCATACATTCTTGCACTGTAGTTCTATGTTGAAGTGGAGCTTTCATGTTGTGGAATACAGAGTTAAAGGAAAGTTACAGAGTTACAAAAAATACAGAGGGAAAGGAAAGTTAAACTTCAGTATTTGACATGAAATCAGAGCTTGTAAATGAAGCTGGTTAGGAAAAGCAAATGAATGTTAATCAAATGTAAGTTATTGAAGAAATTCAAAATGTTAAGAAGGGTCATGGCAGGGTGTTTCAGACAATTTGCTAACCCAAGGTACCTGGGTTCGAATTCCAGTGCAGCTGGGGGGGTTTATTTGGCGATGACTTATTCAGGGCAATCCTGAGGTCCACTTAGCCTCCTTTCCAAATGAGCACATCTTTGCCATGCCATCTTTTCCCTATTCCCAAAATAACCCATTTCATGTACAAACACTCCTGGAAGTAGGGAAACAAATAAGATGCTAAGATGGGAGTCCTAACCTTCTATAACCTTAATCCTACAGTGGTCACACCATTATTTGAAACATCAGTAGTTGTGACAGACTTAAATTTGCATGTATCCAAATGTGGATGATGGTAAAGAAGTTTAGGCAAATGAGCCTAGATATGAAAGGAATCTACTTTGAGAAGGCAGTGAGGTGATGGACATATTTTGATGAACCAGTAAATAACAATGTTATACTAATTTCTCACTTATGTCTGGAGAAATATTTCAAAGTTTGTATAACATTCTATGAATTTTTTAATAAAGATTCCAAAATAAATGAAAACAACATCACACTTTTCAGTTTATGCATTTCAATCACTTGTGTACCTATTATTTTCCTTGTATAAACATTCTGAGCAAACTATGTAACCCCAGTTGTTCGTTATGGGCTGGTGTCACCATTGCTGCTAACTGTGGTATCATTGCATTAATCAAAGTGAAACAAATTGCTTAAAACTGTAGGAAGGTACCACTGAGTCACATGATTTCTAGGAAGATATTAAAAGGAAAAAAAAAAATTTGTGTGTACTGACAGTCCTTGTGCGATTGCATGGTTAAGCAGATTATACTTGCAAGTATGTGAATGTACAAAAGATAAAGAATTAAGATAAAATGTTGATTGTTTTTTGAAATGGTAATGCCATTTTGCCTAGACTATATAGATAAATGACTGATCTCTACTACATCATTTTCATTTTAAATATTTTGCAGGTGGGAGCCAAAGGTGCTGGCTCTCTTCCTTGTGATTATGTTCTTGCTAATATCTTGGATATGTCTGCAATTGAGAGTATGGCAGTTCTGTGCACTAGTTGTAAGGCCAAGGAGAAAGCAGTTGCGCGATGTTCAGATTGTGCTAATTTTCTGTGCCCTAATTGCAACACAGCACATCAGGTAATCATATTCTGTGAAATAACAGCATACAAATTTTAGATTTTAATTTTTCTACATGTTATGAAATACTTGGTGTTTTGTTTGAACTACTTGTTCATCTTCATTTTATGAATTCCAAGTATTAGAAACCATGTTGTGACATGATTTTTTTTTCTAGAAAATTGGAAGTGGATAATGCTTAAATATTAATTCAGTGACTCAATTTGCGTGAAGTCATGCTTTTGAATAGTGATTGTACTTCCCGTGTCCTAATGCAGCAAAATCCTAAATGAACTAGTATGAGGGTCGCATTGCCATTGGTACAGCAATAAGATTTGAATCTGAATAAAGAAATATAACCCAAAATGTTTCTGTATGTATTGAAACATAGTTCTAGAACTTTTGGGAAGACTTGCCAGTGGGGTCCACGACAATTCCCAAGAAATGTGGATCACACTTGGTTAGGTGGCTGCAGTCTTCCATGATTTCTTTATTAATTTTCATTATGGAGTACATAATAAATTTTCTAATTTATTCAGATTTCAATCAGAAATGCTGTGTGTATGTTATGTTTAGTTAAATTAACAATAACAATTATGTTAATTTATTGGATAGATTAATTAACAATTATTAAACATGGGATACCTTTAGCTGAAATCTATCCATAAATTTCCTATTCATTTAATTCTAGAAGAAATATTTTTTTCCTAACTTTCATGGGTGCTATTTACATACAAATTGCAAGAGTACATTTCTTAAATAAAAAATACAACTTCGATGTACAGAAAAACATTTTTATTATTAAATTACGTATTTCAAAAAGAAACCTTTTCTTAATATGATCATTAGATTTTCATACATCTGTGAAGGACGTGAAATTTGTGTTCATTGATGAGCCAGTAGTCATGATGTAGGGAAGTAAAGCAGAGAAATTACAAATAGAGGAATACTTCATAAACTAAATTTATTATCTAAATTGATATTATTAATATTATTATTTTCAGTTCATGCGTTGTTTTGAGAATCACCATGTTGTTGCTTTCGAGGACATACGGAACTCTCATGAAGCTGTTCCTATACATAAACCTGTGTTTTTGGAAATTCACTCTACTGAAAGTATGAAATATTATTGCTACACCTGCCAGGTGAGTTAAAAGTTGCCTTCAAGAGCCTTTAGTACCCATCCTGTTTTTGTTGCAACTACCCACTTTTTCCTTGTAAAATTTATTTTATTTATTTATTTATGTCAAAAAACAATTAAAACTGTGTGTGATGAGCATGGGGAGAAGTGAAATTTGTGCATGTTTTCATAATTTTGTTGACAAAGTATTTGCTCCTATATAATAAAATATATTTTCAAAGGTAAATTAGCTATAAATTTGTACCCTTAACCCTCATCAAGTTCATGAAAGAATAATACTTTTGTCATGACAATATGGAAAACGAATTGGAATAACTATATTTCCCACTGAAATTCAGAAGACTTGCACAAATAATGAAGTTACATTCATGTCCAGAAGCAAATCAAGGGACCATCTCAGCATTTGCTCAAAGGATCAGGGAAACTGGACAAAAAAACCTGATCAAGATGGGGGGCCATCAACCCAGAAGCTGTGGTACAATACTTGTTACAGGTTCTTTAGAATTATACAGTCCAAATGATAAATAATTACATTAACTATCATTGTTAAAATTAATTCTACATTCCTTTTTGATGCTCGGTATATTCTCGAATTGTATAGAAACAGTTATGCAGCAGAAAAGGATTTTACTTTTAAGGCTGCTGAGATACAAACTAGCATACAAAGGGTTTTTAAGAAATTAGTGCAAAGTGATAAATATTGCAATTAACATGATTTTTCATTTAGTAAACTAAATATGCTCATTAATTCCATGAAAATGGTCTATTATCTCTGTTAATAGTACGAGTGCAATTAAAACTCCACACCTACCAGTCAGAATTCAGAAAAGGAGGCAAATCGTTTAATGAAGAAACTATAACACAGGCATAGCAAAGATATTTGCAGTCGACCATGAAACGAACAAAAATGCCCAATGCAGTTTACATATCTACAACAACTGTATAAAAACAATGAATGAATAAAACTAAATTGGTGAAGTAAGCGTTAATGTAGCTGATTAATGGAAAAATACGAAATATTTAACGTGAATAAATAGAATGTTGTAAATGTAAAACGTTTGGTCTTAGGATTACAAATGCACAAAATGTACACATTAGTAGTGTTTACCCATTCTAAAACGTACACTATAGCAAATCTGTGTCACAAGTCACTGTTGTTTTACTTCCTAATACTTATCTGTACATGTATTCTCTCATACCTGTCTTTACTTTTCGGTGGGAAGTAATGTTTTCATGACTTAGTCAGTTTCTTCTAATATTTTATCCGCAATATATGCAGTACCTTCCATTTGCAAATGTCTTGCAAACAAACATTGTGAGACCTACTAAAATATCTTTCTCAGAACCAATACGTCATCAAATACAGTAAAACCCCGTTATAAGAGAATCCCGCTTATAGGAGACAAAATTCATAGTCCCAAGGTCAGTTGTATATAAATAATGCATTTATTTCCCGCTTTTAAGAGACCCCGTTATAAGAGATTCCCGCGTATAGTGGACAAGATTTTATTCCCCGCCATGCGTTTCTTCTCGCTTGTAAGAGACAAACCGCGAAATTTTCCTCCAAATGAATCGGTAATTTCCTCAGCATGGTAAGGGTGTGGAGTTAAAATAGGCTGGAGCAAGGGTTCGCAACATCAGTGCCACCTGTGGAGGGGGGGGAGGTGTGCGAAGTTCTCGTGAAGAAAGCTCATTCGGTAAGCTTCGTGTCTTTTGGCAACAAGGAAGACACCTATAGCGCGACTTTTGTAACCGGTGCCTCTAGAAGGTATCAGCTGTTTACAGTTTCATCCAATCGGAAGCTTCTGTGATGTCACGATGGTTGACTTTCAAGCTCCCGATTGGATGAAACCGTCAGCACCTGCCAGAGGCAGAGTTCAATAAATCACAGAATTTTGCTTTTAGTATTTTGACCAGTGTTTCCTATTGTTACTTTCTCTGATACGTACATATATACGTAATATAGAGAAAGTAATGTAATGCTGCAGAAAATCAACTCCGAGATTTTAACAGAATGCATGTTTTGGGGGTCCCCTGATACCGAAAAAGGTTTGTTTTCTTCTTTCAAAACTTTCCGTCGTCCGTACCGTGAATAACACAAGCGCCAAAACTATTGGTACATTTTTTCCAAAATGAATATTCCGCGATCGAAGCAGTTTCCGCTCGCAAATCTGCGGTTTTGAAAACATCCTAAATTTTTGTGGGTACTGTACATGAAAGCCCGTGGGACATTTTCCAAATTACCCCAAAAATGGCTCCAAATTTTTTTCTTTAAATTTCTTGTAAGAATAGAGTGAAATTCATTTATAGAGGTGGCATTGTTAGTATTTTCACTGTTAACTCTAAATTTCGAAAATTGAAAAAGTTTGCAGTTTTTTCAGTTTTTTTTCTACAGCTACAAAATTGAATTTTTTCTACAGCTACTATTTTTTCTTATAATACAAATTTTCTTTATAATTAGGTCTTACATTAACGTTATGTACTAAAAAAAAAGTTTTCACATAATATCGAGTGAAATAATAAACATTTACAAAAACAAGCTTTCCTCAAAAGTGGCTCCAAATTTTTTTCTTTAAACTTTTGGTAGTGATAGTTAAGAAGGTACTTTATAAGAGACTCTTAACATCATTTTGCTCTATTCATTTGTTTTTTCAAAAATTACACGAATGTAATTTTTTTATAATTCTCATGTCAATGTTTACATTAGAGGCGATTTGTTGGTGTGGGAAAATGCGTTTTTTGACATATTTAATGAGATGTTACCATATTTTACATTATTTTGGATTAGTATGATTTGTACACTTATTTTAAACTTAAGGAAACATAAATTAGTTGATTCCAAAGCCCATTTAACCAGATCTATTGAGTGAACTTTATTACATTTAAAGCACATGTGCTCACAAATGGATTATGTGAATAAATCACCTCTAATGTAAATATTGACATGAGAGTTATAAAAAATTACATTTGTGTAATTTTTGAAAAAAACAAATGAATAGAGCAAAATGATGTTAAGTCTTATAAAGTACCCTTATAACTGTCACTACCAAAAGTTTAAAGAAAAAATTTGGAGCCGTTTTTGAGAAAATCTTGTTTTTGTAAATGTTTATTATTTCACTCGATATTACATGAAACCTTTTTTTTAGTACATAACGTTAATGAAAGACCTAATTATAGAGAAACATTTTTATTATGAGAAAAAATGTCTATCTTCAATTTTGTAGCTATAGAAAAACCCTTAAAAAAACAGCAAACTTTTTCAATTTTCGAAAATTTAGAGTTAACAGGGACAATCCTAACAATGCCACATCTATCAGTGAATTTCACTCTATTCTTACAAGAAATTTAAAGAAAAAAATTTGGATTCATTTTTGGGGAAATTTTGAAAATGTCCCATGGGCTTCATGTACAGTACCCACAAAAATTTAGAATGTTTTTCAAAACCGCAGAGTTCCGAACGGAAACAGATCGATCGCGGAATATTCATTTTGGAAAAAAATGTACCAATAGTTTTGGCGCTAGTGTTATTCACGGACGGACAAAGGAAAGTTTTGAAAGAAAAAAACAAACCTCTTTCGGTATCAGGGGACCCCCAAAACATGCATTCTGTTAAAATCTCGAAGTCGATTTTCAGCAGCATTACATTACTTTCTCTATATTACGTATATATGTACGTATATGAGAAAGTAACAATTGTTAACACTGGTCAAAACACTAAAAGCAAAATGCGGTTTATTCAACTCTACCTCTGGCAAATATCAGCTGCTGACGGTTTCATCCAATCGGGAGCTTGAAAGTCACCATCGTGACGTCACTAGCGACACAGAAGCTTCCGATTGGATCAAACCTTAAACAGCTGATACCTTCTAGAGACACGGTTACAAAAGTCACACTAGACGTCTTTCTTGTTGCCAAAAGACACGAAGCTTACCGAATGAGCTTTCTTCACGAGAACTTCGCACACCTCCCCCCTCCACAGGTGGCACTGATGTTGCGAACCCTTGCTCCAGCCTATTTTAACTCCACCCTTACCATGCTGAGGAAATTACCGATTCATCTGGAGGAAAATTTCGCGGTTTGTCTCTTACAAGCGAGAAGAAACGCATGACAGGGAATAAAATCTTGTCCACTATACCCGGGAATCTCTTATAATGGGGTCTCTTAAAAGCGGGAAATAAATGCATTGTTTACATGCAACTGACCTCGGGGACCGTGAATTTTGTCTCCTATAAGCGGGATTCTCTTATAACGGGGTCTCTTATAGCGGGGTTTTACTGTACTTGGTTCACCAATGTAATCTATAAAACTTTCTGGGTGATTTTTGTCTTTTCTTCCTTAATAAATTAGTTTTTCGATGCAGAATTTGACATTGTCTCAAGCCCTACATTATTTTTGTGGGCTTCACTTGTCAATTTATGGGGAAAGGTAGTTATTAGGGCTCAAGAAGTCCAATTTTTGAAAAACAAAACAAAAATCTCTGGTACATTTCAATGAACATGATTGTGTAACATTGACTATTCCACTTATGAAATTAGCTATTCAAGTAAAATGCCCCAATCAGAGCAATGTATCTCCAAAAAAATATTGCTTTTTGTATCCTATTGTTCTTATTGCCCCTCCCTACTTGCCAATAATAAGCTGCGACTCATCTGTATGTAGGCGGTATGTATTGATTGCTGTGTTATTGCATATAGTACATGTGCAATAACCTGTGTATCTACTATAACCTAACCTCTTCGATTTTAACCTGCTTTCACTTATTTTCAATATTTGGCACTTTCGGAACTCTGTTGGATGTAAATTTCATTCATGGAATAATCCTATTAAATACCATTTGTGCTTGGAAATTCTGAGATGAATCCCCTATTCACTTCATGATTTGGGGATTTATCAACAATTTCCAAAAGCACTTGTGGTATTACCTGTGATAATTGGATTTCTTTCCATTATTAGAGAAATCTTTGTTTCTGGCTTTCTCATAACTGATTGGTTTCCCACCTAATGAAACTTACATGAATAAAGTTTCTGATTTTCAGGAAGTATCCATATGTACTAGACTGGTTTAATTGTATTGTTTTCTTATTTACGAATGAAAGATTAATAATTTCAATATACCAAGAAGGTTACTATTAAAAACCTAGTACATCTTGTAAATGAACCTGTGTCCTAAAGTTCCTAATTAAGATAAGAGTTTTCATAGAAGATGGTGCTGCTATGCTGAAAAACACAAGAATTACTGAACATGTTACTAACAAACTTGGAACATTCTAAGCAGAATTCTTAATCGTATGAATGTCATTTAACACAATTTGGTCTGGGACTTTTAAATACTATGGGGGAAAATGTGAAGGAGAATATGTTAACAATATTCAATCTGTATTTATTATTTCTGCCAGTAGGTGTTGTGCAGCTGCCTGGTGGTAAATTACCATAAAAGTACATACATGAAGGAGAAAGATATTTGTGCATTAATATATAAACTTCACGTTATTAAACAAATAACTAAAAGCTTTTGTGTAGCATATATACTGAATAATCCGTGCCACTTTTGTTTCAAAAATTGGTTCTTGAAAATTGGGGGTGAGACTGTTATTCCCATCAAAGTTGGTGCTGTGAACTTGAAGCATGTGCACATGGTCACATGGCAGCATGGGTTAGTACAAAGCATTCACTGCACACAAGCGTTGCGTTGACATCAGTTGCATTGATGTCTGAGTCACTTCATGCGAGTTGTGGATTAACACTACCATATGTGAAATGGCACTAGAGTCCTCTTGGTGATGTGTGTTGTGCCCACAGCTCAAGCAAGACGTTTAAGCTACAGCGTAAATCAAGATAACATGAGTTTTCTAGTTTTCAATGGGGGCCTGCGCGTTGGTAACAACATACGTTACCAAGAGCGTTCATGTGTCGTTTCACATAAGATAGTTAATCTACGGCCCACATTAGGTGACTCGAGTGTGCAGGCATTAACGCAGCTGTCATCAGTGTTAGGTGATGCGCGTATAAATGCAGTGTTCGTATGCAGTAATGTTCACGAGTGTCACTATTAATCATGGCTTCTGCAAGTTTGTGAAAGAATATTTGCACTTGCTAGAGGAAGGAACAAATGGCTAAGTGCGCAGCAGGAAGGAAGCATACTGTGAATGAAAGTTGCTTTCATGATAGGTGTGAGAACAGAAGACCACTTGAGTTGTTCTTTTATTGCAGACGTGGCATTGTGTTTAAAACATTAACAGTGTAATAAATTAATGGATCTATTTGTTTGCAATAAAATTGGGTAAAAGATTCTTTTTGTATTGTAGTTGTTTATAATGAAAATATTAAAAATGTCTATTGTTCCTTTTTTTAAGTCTAACTTATGAGATAAAAAATAACAATTATTTATAAATTTGTGTTGCAACTTGTGAACTCACACAAAATAAAGTTCAAAGGTTCACAGGCAACTTATTCCAATTTATTATTGTTCAGCTGTAAAGGAAAAATTTTCCAACATGTCTTCTATGTGGCGTAAATTTGTGATTGTGATGTATGCAAGTCTACTGTAGTTGTAAATTACCTTTCCTTGATAGATAACCTGCATCTGTCTTGGCCTTGAGTCTTTTCTTTAACATTTCTGTTTTCAAGTGACTTACCATCATCTTTTTTGCACAATGTCCGAGAAAGTTAAGTTTGTATGCTCTTCTCCACATCCTATCCAAATTTTCCTTTTGTAAATTCCTAAGTGTGTCCCAAAGAAGTGCTGAATATTCTATTAACTCGCTGGGTAAACAATTTCATTGAAGAGTGGGTGGGGTGTTTGAACACCCAATTATTTTTTAAATTTCATTGTTTTCTTGCTCTAAAAATGTGTTGTTGAATTTAGATTTGTAATACATGCAACTTCGTTTTTCATTAAATAACGAGTTGAATTTGAAGTCCTTTAAAAGAATTTCATGTGTGCTTTTTAAGAATTTCATGTGTGCTTTTTAAACAATTTCATGTGTGCTTTTTAAGAATTTCACATGTGCTTTTCTCATGGAGGCACTAACACAAAAATCACTGAGATTGTCAACATTTGAATTTAGTTATAATTTAGTGGGTTCATGCAAGAATCTGATATGTTAAATTTAAAACAAAAAGTTTTTTTGCCTTTCTAAAATGTGTCCCTTAATTTTCCCACAAAACCTCAAAGCTGTAAATAGTTCACGGATCTCTCACTAAATGGAAGTGTCATTAGGTGGGAACGAAGCTTTTGCCTTTGTACATACAAGAACCTAATATATGATGGAATGTACAAAAGACTGTAATTCTTTTCTACTTGCAAATATTACTAGTTTTTATTTACCAACAAATTGGTAATAATTTGATCAGATTTTATTGATTTTTGGGTCCATTCCTTAACATTTTGACATTTCCAGAGAATAATCTCGAGATTGCACACTATCATTGCAACTATCATCAACAACTATTATCAACCAAGGTTGACACCTCAAAACACTTGAGTCCCCCTCACCTCCAAATGTTCGAATGCAGGAGGTATCATTTTTTTTACTTCAGAATGTAACTGGTCAAATGGAAAAAAAGTATCCCAAGAAAAGTTCCATTTCATGGAGGTGAAATAAACTGTAATTTATATTGAAATAAAATTTTAATATTTTAATGTAATTTATTGAAAAAGTTGATTTGATAATTCCTGTGTCTTTTTGTTATTAGTAATTGTAGTCTCTTACAAAGAAAAAAATACCTTATGTGACATGCATACTTCTCTCTGGGACTCATGACACACATGGCATGTTTTGTGATCCAAATTTCACAACTTGTTTTATTTTCTGTTATAGCATTTTGTCCAATTTGCTAGTATTGTTTTATTTTTCTCAACTCCAGCTCCAACTCAACTCCTCTGGCAAACTTGTCTTGTAGGAAAAGAGATTGTCATCTGAATCATATTGATTATTTCTACATGGTTCAATTTGCATGCCCTACAGAAAGTTAATCATCCCTCTTTGAATTGTGATACCAGAATTCACAATCGTTGCATTCTAAGCATGACAATTTAATTCATGCAAATTTATTTCACCTGGGGTAGAGCGGTATTTGCCTACAAGAGTAAGATTTTGTTTCTCAAGCTCTTGACCCAGTTCATAGCAAGTGAACAAATTACCAGTTGTTATGTTTCTTCCACTACTGCTCAAGTGTTCAATCATCTCTTGAACAACTCTCTTGCCCTGCTGAATTTGATTCAAATTCAGAAATGAAATTGAATAAAAAAATTAATTGATTTGTTTATTGGGCATTAGAAGCACCAAGAATAACATAACTAGATCATGAAATGTTTGTAAATAAAATTATGCGTAATATTCAACTTTATATTACGGGTGGTGTCAGAAATGACCCTAAACGAGGTTCAAGGGTAGACCTAATGTGTTAAAACTAAAACTTTGACTTTTTGTGTCTTTCAAGTCTCTATTTTCAATATTGCAGTTATAGGAACACACCAGAAAGTTTTGAACTTTGCGATTTTCGAAAAATCAGATTGCAACAAATGGGAGACTGATGCCAAGCTTTTAAGTTCTAAATCTGTGAACAAAGTTAAATCGAAATATGTGAAGCCATTATTGAGAAAATTTTGAAAATGTTTTGAAGGCTTCATGTAAAGTATCCTCTAAATTCAAAATATGTTTCAAAGTTGTAGGGCCTCAAGTTCCTTTAAATGAAGCTGGAAATATCAAATATGGAGGAAATCAGTTAAATAGTTGAGGCTCTAGCATTGACAACAAACAATATTTTGCTGTCAATTGATTTTTCGTTATCAATTTCGTTACCCACGATACATGGATTCTGAGCACACAATGAAGTAATTTACTTCATAAATACTTCCATTTAAACACAGCTGCACTTCTAGCTCATGAGCTGGGAGGAGAGGGAAACACACTTATTCAATCAGGAGTCTTGTGACTCAAGAGCGAAGTCGCTCGCCTTTCACCAAAGAGGTGCGGGTTCGATTCCCGTTGATCTCATGTGAAATTAGTTCCTACAAAACGAGTCTACCTGCTTCACAAGGGCTCGTCCAACCCTTGTGAAGTGCCCTAAACCTTACCCTCTTCCTTATTCCTTCCCAATTCTCGCCGCTGGGTAGTGACGCAGGGGCGTGTGGTGTGAGGCGTGTATGCAGAGATGCTACGTGGCGGCCCTTTTGACAACTGGCGAGACATACAGAGCCGTCTGTAATTAACGGGCCTAATTAATAATGGAGGATTACTCTGAAACAAGTGCTCAACGCTCGACCAGGGACTAAGAGACGCATTGCATTGCGTCGAGCTTTGTTTGGACTTCAATTTTTTGTATTGGTTACCCTTTGGATAACAATGTGCCCCCCCCCCCCCCTCCTCTAGCTTGTGACCTTGAAATGCAGCTATGCTTAAATCGGAGTATAGGAACAAGATTTATCATGTCTTTGTTACAAGGACTCGATAACAAGTTTTTCTGTTGAAAAATCTGTTTTTTTTTTCTCTGTCGCATTAGCAGTGTTTGAGAATCAAATGACTAATTTCATAAAATTTACCCAGACATGAAAGTGAAGGGGAATAAAAATTTGAAAACTGAGTAACTGACATCCCGTGGTATTTGTTTTTGATTTGAGGCTTCATTTTAAGCACATTTAAATATGTTTAGAAAATAAGAATTAATGTAAATATATTGACAGTTCATGATTTTGCAATATGTTTGAAAGTTCCATGTAAAGATATTCTGATTCTCTGTCAATTTTTGTGATAATACGCACTGTTTCAAGCTTGTTAAAACTAATCAAGGGATTTTTAAGAGAAAATTTGTCATGAAATGAAACGGTTTGATTTCAGATTCCTGTCTGCAACAGCTGCTTGTTAAATGAACATAAAGCCCCAGAGCACCACTATGAGCACCTTGCTGAAGCAGAGGAACATCAGCGTGAGGAATTGAAAAATCTAATGTCTGAAAGCAAATCCAAAGTGGAATTCTGTGAGAATGCTTCAAACCATTTGGAAAATGCTTTAAGTGAATTGCAGCAACAACATGATAATGCTCGAGATCTTATTCAGGAGACATTCCAGAGCTATAAGGCTGTGCTTGAAAAATGTCGGGATGATATTCTTGAAGAGTTGCAACAAATACATTCTAAACGAGAATTAAAAATAATGGACACTTTCCATAGGCAAGTATCTGCATGTTTTGTTAAGAAGGAAAAATACTGTGAAAGGTTTTAGTAAAAAGATGTTGGCTTAAATAAGGATGATGTTGGTGTGGAACAGGTGAGCAAAGCCAATGCTCTTAAGAATATCGTGTTAAGATTATTTTTTGCCAGTTTTGTATCATATTGTAGTGGCTTAATTAAAAGATAGTTGTTCTAATCTTATTTTACCTCTTTGTCTGTAATTCTGTGCGCTAAATTTTCTACAATACTGTGTAACTTTACAGTGTTGAAAAAACAATGGAGAAAATAGATGATGCCTGCAAATTTACATCTCGTCTTCTTGAGCATGGCAACACTGTTGAAGTGCTCTCCCTGAAACAAGTTGCTGGAGCACAATTATTGTATCTTATTAATAACACTCCTAAACCTGATGTGAATACCGCTATTGAATTTGATACAGATATGAAGAAATTCGAAAGTGCTATGAAGGTAAGTTACATTGTAAAGATGTACATTGTAAAAACTAAATGGAAATTATAGACGGAGGGGGGGGGGGAAAGATCTGTTGATAAGTCTGAAAGCAAAAGCTTACTGATCAAATTATTTGTAAGAGACAATTCAGCATGTTTTGTTGTGTGTGTGTGTGTGTGTGTGTGTGTGTGTGTGTGGTTTTTATTTCTTTTATTCCTCTTTCATAAGTAGATAATTGAATCATTTTATTGTCATAAATTTACTTTTAGAAGTATTTGAGTAATATTCTTTAGATGAGTGAAAATACTCTGGTTTATTTTGTTTTAGGCTACATTTGGCTCATTTCGTGCTGAAGCTGTGTCAACACCTAAAGAAAGCTCATCTCCCCCCACCCTTCCCAATGTTGGATCCATAAAACTTAATGATATTATTAGTGTCCCTAATATAAGCACTACAAATGGTTGCCCTAGTACTGTAACCACGACTAGTAGTCCCGTCTCTCTTCCAACTTCTATGCAGTCTTCATTTGAAGGAGAACTTGCTAGTAACGTGGGCCCAAGTTTCACAATACCACCAAGTGTTTTTGAATACAGAAACACCTGCTGTGCCAGCCCCTCTTCCTCCCACTACTTTGCATGGTCTTACCAGCATCCAGGAATACAATTTGCAGCAGTTGGCTAGTTTGGCTGAGAAAGAACCTGTGAGCTCCCCTGTGATGGGTGTGCCACCCCCTCATCCACCTCCCAGTTCAAATCCTAGTCCAACACCTTCATTTACTTTGGCAGATCTCTTCTCAGGGGACATCAGTTCTGCTAATAATGCTCTCAATAATCTCCAGGCTCTGGCAAAATTAGGTGGAGTTTCTTTGAACAGCACAGGTTTGTTGGATTGTTTTTGGATCTTAGTATTTGAATGGTTTACATTTAACAAAATTCTAATTTAAAATGAATTTTTTGAACATTCTAATTGGTCAGATTTAGCCAACGGTTCTCTTAATGGTGCTCCACCCCCTGCTGGTGCTAATCTAGTATTGGGGCGTGGATCATCACCAAGCTTGGAGATATCTACCACTATTGCCACACTGAATGGAGGGGCTTACCGATCTCTCTCAGGTTCTCCCTCTCCAATATTATCACAGCCAGGTATATTTCTTACCACTTATATTGCCTTTTGAGTAATGTATTTATATTTGTAATCTATTGTCACTGTTCTCAACAGATGAACTTCTAGGTGAAGGACTTCATAATATTCCTATCATAGGTGTTGGAGGTGGAGGCCCCACTAATACTTTTCACCATCCTCGAGCTTCATCAAGCAAATTAACTCCAATGCAGATACGATGCAAATATGGTCAATTAGGACCTAGCAAGGGGCAGTTCAACTCCCCTCATGGGTTTTGCCTGGGAATTGAGGAAGACATAATCGTTGCTGACACCAACAATCATCGTATTCAGGTTGGTACTTGCCTCTCCAGATTCACAACATCTGTTCATTAAAGCTGTAGCTTGAAAATTTGCTGTCAGGATTGAGCATTTGCTCTTTCATGCTAGTCTGAATGAATATTTTAGGAGAATGTGATGATAATAATACATTGGAAAAAGCTTACCAGCATAAAGTTTCAAATTAAATCTTACAATTCTCCAAAATTTTATATAACATTTAATCCATCTTTGTTTATTACCATTACTTTATTGGTAATCGGTAATAGCTACAAAGTAGTTTTCTCTGAAATTGTAGTCTGTAACTCTTTAGTGGTTTGGGGGGGATTTGTTAGAGAATACATGTTCATAAATTTCCAGATTGCCATTGTTTGATAAAATGGTGAAAGTTGGGGAATTTCATGGATGTGGAAAAGTCGAGAAAATTAAAGAATTAGAAGAAGAAACTTTAGTAAGGTGAAGAAACCTTAAAAAAATAATTTTGTAAGATTACGGGTACGATTTGTTTCCCCTCTCACTATTTTTGTTTTTGAAGCAAGAATTGTTAAATTTCTAATATTCACTGCAAAATCATAGCTGACAATTTGGTTACAGATACCTTAAGTTTTTGGTTTTTAAAACTATTTTCTTGAAATAGTGAAATGCCTCGCTAACCTTACCAGGAATAAATTACTGGAAAATCAGGAAGTCAGGGTAATTTGTTTCAGGAAAAGTGACCACCCTGAGGTAGCAGTACTCCCATATACCTTTTAGTTGACATGTTGATTATGCATTTATTATTTCAGTTTTCTTTTAACTATTGTTACTATCTCATGTTAATATTCAGTTACTATTAACATGAGAATGATTTGGTCATTTTGACTTTTGATGTAATTTTGTGCAAAAATGTTGATGTTACACAAAAATTTGAAAGCATTTCTTACCTTCTTTTTATTTTTAGTTTCTCTCTCACTTCATCCCTCCTATCTTTTTGTGAATATACTTTTATTCCCTTGTTTGTTCTTTTTAGGTGTTTGAAAAGACTGGAACTTTCAAGTTCCAGTTTGGAATTCCTGGAAAAGAGGAAGGACAGCTTTGGTACCCTCGCAAAGTTGCTGTTATGAGAAACTCTGGCAAATTTGTAGTCTGTGATCGTGGCAATGAACGTTCACGCATGCAAATATTTACAAAAAATGGACATTTCATTAAAAAATTGCCATTAGGTAGTTGAATAATGCCATTAATTTTACATATTTTTTTAAACTTTAGTATACTAAAGTATTTTCTTTGTAGGTACATAGACATTGTTGCTGGGTTAGCAGTGACTTCCCAAGGCCACATTGTGGCTGTGGATAGTGTTTCACCTACAGTGTTTGTTATCTCAGAAAGTGGCGACTTGCTACGTTGGTTTGACTGCAGCGATTACATGAGAGAACCATCTGATATTGCTATTAGCGGTAATGCTGTTATTTTGTACAATAATTAATTAATTATTTTTAATTGCAGATCTTGACACTCTTATTTATTGCAATTGCAGGCAAGGAATACTTTGTATGCGACTTCAAAGGTCATTGTGTAGTTGTGTTCAATGAAGAAGGTCAGTTTCTGCGCCGCATTGGCTGTGAAAGCATCACCAATTTTCCCAACGGGATAGACATATCAGATGCAGGAGATGTGTTGGTAGGAGATTCACATGGAAATCGTTTCCATGTTGCAGTCTTTTCAAGAGATGGGTCACTTCTTTCAGAATTTGAGTGCCCTTATGTCAAGGTAAGGGAATGATTTATTTCTTCAACAGTATATTTTTAGACTTTTAATGTTGACTGTAGATCATGCTTTGTAGAAGTTTGTATGTAAATATCAAATTGCTGAGGGGAAAGTGATTATGCGTGGTGACAGTTTTGAATTGTTTTGTGAACATTCGATGAGTGTTGAAAGACAAACTGTCAGTTAGGGATAGGAAATGTTCTGATATTGAAAGTCCTTAACAATGAAACAGTATCTCCTTTCCTAAATAATGATGAGGGGGGGGATTATACCAAGGTTCATTGTTGATCCTAGCAGTAGTGCTGTGTTAATGTTAATTTTCATTAAAAAGATTTAAAAGCAAAATGTGCAGGTAGAAAAAGAATATTTCAGGGCTTCAACAATTTAATATTAACTAATAGTGTTATAAAAATTACCCTAGTGCATGGGAATTTTGCCCTTGGGACTTATCCAATTGCTTTTCTGTTGTTTGGATGTAAAATTAAGAAAGTCATATCCTTGAAACTGCTTTTGTAGATCAGATCATGCAACAAATGTTCTTCTAATTATTTCATCTAAAACACAAAAAAGAACTCGCAAGCAAATACCTTATAAACTTTAAAAGAAAGATGTTTTTTAAACTTAGTTTTTACTGTAAAACTCAACCATAATACTTGAGGACTGCTGAATGAAGTTTATTACAATTTTTCATTATACAATATATTGATTGTATACAAAGAAAGACTGTGAATGCATGTCTTCATGAAGACAATTCCATTGAAAAAAGGTTGGAAATACTGAGCTTCAAGGTGTCTTACATAATTTTTCTGTGTAGGTGTCGCGTTGCTGTGGCCTAAAGATCACCTCGGAGGGATATGTTGTCACTTTGGCAAAGAACAATCATCATGTGTTGGTTCTCAATACTCTTTACATCATGTGAGCCGAGCATGAAACTCGAGGAAGGCAAGGTGAATTCAAGGGTTAGAAATCAGCCCATCTAAATACGTACGTACTATAGTTAAAATTTGCAGCCGCAGATGAGAGTGGAAATCACTTCAACTCTAGCAGATCTCGCAAGTGTACAGTGCATATTATGTTCTACTTCACATAGTCATTTCAGTACTGTCGTATGTTTTAAGCAGTTCGTGCCCTTATAGGCTATAAAATATTTTTTTCTAAAGAATCCTCTTCATATATGGCAAGATTAACTATTTAGCCTAGATGAAGAATTTATTTTATTTTAATCTATATTTTAAAAATGAGAAATGCATTTAGCAAATTATCCAAACAGCAAGTACTGAGGTTATATTTACACCAATAATTTTATATTTGTTAAATATTTTTAAAAAACTAAATTATGTTTATATTATTACGTAGCAGCAGTTTCATGGTTCCTAATTGTAAATGTTTATGCTTGTGAATGTGGGGTTGAATTTTTATTGATTTTTGTTTTTGTTTTTCATGTGAGTGAATGTGAGTGTGTCATGTACTGGCAGTGTGTGAACATATTTTATGTAACTAATATCTACAATACTTACTCAGGTCATGGCTCCTTTATGTCTCCAGTAAGTGTCCTGTTGTACTGTTCTAACTCTTAATTAAGTGTACTAGTAAGTTTGATTTTGTAATTGTGAAGCTCATGTAATTCGCCTGGAACTGAGTGACAGGAGCCATGCTTGTATTATCTCAATTGTGTGTTTTACAGTGCCATTATTATCTGATTGTTGATAGTTACTTCCTGTTCTCAAAACTATTGTCTTTCCCTTCTTTTTATTCGTATGAATGATTTGTAATCGGAGAGATTGTGTCAAATTATTTCAAGTCATGTTGTAAGATATAGCTGGATATTTTACTGTAGTGTAGAAGACTTAAGTGATAGCAATGTTATTTTTGTCTATTAAAAATGTGGAAATTTCTTTACAAAAAAAGTATTAGCAGACAAGACAAAAAAACTAGTGTGCTCTCACTCTTCTCTTTGTGCCGTTTTGATTGCACAAATGTCTTGTGTTAATATTCTTTCTTTCTTTTTTTTTTTTTTCAATTTACTGTTTTTAAGTGCCTGTATGGTTAGGTGAAATTTGTCCAGTCACATAGCCAACACCAATGTTTTTTTATTTTTAAGACCACCAAAGAAATGACATCTTTCAATTATCATGTTTCATTGTAAAATGCTAGTTTATGTTGAATGTGTAGACTAAACAAAGATGGCAATCATTAGATCCATTTAGTCATACTTGCCTTGTGCTCAGAGTTTTATACCTAAATTTTGAATGCGATACTCCTCCACAACCATAATGAGTTTCCATCAATAAGTGTTGACTTGTGCATTATGGAATGAATATCTGAGAATGTATAGGAATAAAATTCCACTCAGATATTCGCATATCTTATTAAATTCTGAAATATCTGTTAAAATACTGTGGTTTGGAAGTTTATTTATTGATCTGTTTGATATATATTGCAAAATACCAGTGAAATTACCATATCAGGGAGTCGATATCAGTCAGATATTTCTTTCCAGATAATTTTGTATTCTTTTGCAATTGTTATGGAAACTTTTCATATATGGTTGTTGATAGAAGTGAAATTTGTAGGTAAATGGTTCATAACATGCTTGTCAATTTGCATACATGATAAATGTGTCGATAGTCTGCAAGAAATGTCATTATTTTCTGTTTGCTTTGTCTACATTATTTTGTTAATAACTGACTTGAAACGATTTTACATGCCTTAACTGTTTCAACACTGCTTTTCATTATCCCAGACAGCGAATCAACTAAAAGACAATAACTCATTTATAGTATTTGTTGTTATATTTTTAGTATGTTGAAAATCCCGTTTTGAATTCTATTATGATGGGGTGGGGGGACCTTCAAAATATAATCATGTATGCAAATTGAGGTGTTTGTTGTAGCAATGTGTGTATCCAGTTTTACATTGCATTTGCCTTAACATCAGTTTCTAAGTATTAGGTAAATTTCAACATTAAAAAATCTGAAGGAAGACAACTTCTGTTCTTGTTCTCATCATGTTTTAAAAGTGTGAACTTCTTTCATTATTTCTCAGTGGACTTTTAATAAGAAAATGCTAAAGAAAACCATTTAATAAAAAAAACATGCCTGTGATAATAGTATCTTCAGGATCAGTTGTGACCTTAGTATCTCGTTATTTTATCGTAAGCTGCCTATATTTACTAGTGGCAAACTTATAGAGTAAGTTAAAAATAATCGTAATATTTCTATAAAAAAGAGAATTTTTAAGGAATGCTAAGCTTAATATCTAGTAGGAGAAAATTTCATGTGTCTACTGTGTGTTCTCCTTTCTTTGGGGAGGGAACAATGCTGTTGTGAGTGGAAGATGATGCTTGTTTCCTTTGAAATTCATGTTGTGGTGTTTTCTTAAAAATCGAGATACTGGGTAAGAATCAAAATTACCAATGGAGATGTTAATATTGTTCAATTTGTTTGAGGGAATACTTGATTGTTGATAACAAATGTCAGTATATTTTTGTTATTTGCCTTATGTGAAGCAACAAAATTTTACACACACACTCTCTCTTATTGATATACATATATTATATATATATATAAAAACCTGCTCAGAATCTTATACATGTTTTGAGTATATAAATATATTTACACAACTTTTTGACCTTAACGGTTGGACATCACTCCTAAATTTTTAATATCACCAAACTAATAATTTAAAACTGTTCAGTCAGTTAGGAGTGATGCCTAACCTTCATTTTAAACCCCTATGATTTACCTCGATAGATAAAGATAATTACAAAAAATATATATTGTGGTAATTGTGATAGAATTTTTGATGATTTTTACAAATCACGCAAGTCTTTTTCAATGTGTACAAAAATGTGTTGTCTTTTTTAGATAGTAACTGTGAAAGAAGGTTATTTCCACCCTATGCATTATACAAATGGCAAAAAAAAAAAGAAAAAAAAAACTATATGAAATTTACATGAAACAATAATTTAATGCAATTTTCTGATCCGTGGGTTACATCAATACTGTAATAAGTGATGCAACTAAATGTTATTGAAAAATTTTTTTCTTCCCACCAAAATTCACTAGCAATAAGTGTTGTTAGTTTTGTCAGTATTGAAACAGAAAAAGTTATAAGTCTCTATAAATATTTGTATGAAATCTTGTCATATATCATTCCATCCATAGCAGGAACTGGCTGCAATGTTACATATTCTTCACATGTGATGAATCGGAACATCAAAATTTTCTTAAGAGAATCTTGGTGCTTTAGTTAGTAAAGGTTTCGCATTGCATGTTTTGTTCACAAGAATTTTTGTGTTAATATAAGAATTCCGATTTGACAAGTGGTGTTATAATTGCTCCTAGTTCCTAGCATTGTCACTTTCTGATGTGAAGAGCACGAAGGTCATGTCTGTTGTGATACCAAATTCACGTGAGAAAGGCATTGAGCACACCTGCCCTATGTGCTTTTCTCATGTCACACAGCCATTTGCACTGAGAGCCATGGTGTCTTGAGCACTAATCACTGGATAACTGATTTTCCAAGTGTATGAAAGGGTTTCATGGCTACATTTCAACTTCAGTGTTATGACAAGACTTGAATTGTGTTACTTCATAAAGTTCATTACAAATTTCAGAGCTTTGATGTAAACTTCAGTATATATAGGTAAATGTATAAAGTTTTGCCATCAATTATTGCTTGAGATGAACTTTTCATGGATATCATTTCGGTGCATATGGCTGTCAGTCTCTTCCCTTAAGTTAGTACGCTTAACACAACACAGTCTTATGTGGGAACACCTACATTAGACAGTAAATTTGAGTGCTATTGCACTCTGAAGTTAGTGTTGGAGGTGTTGACTGTTGTCACACCAACTACGTATCTAGCGTTGTGGTTGTTAAACTAAACAGCCTGTTTTGTCTTCCTAGTTGCTAAGACACGTAGCTAAAAATATTCATTGTTAATGTGACATGTCAGTGTATGGCATTTCCTTTTAAACCAGATTTTTTACTTATCTCTTGTTCCAATTTTATTGACTTTTTGTTTTATTTTTTATTAGTATAGATTATCCTCATATATGTCTAATTTTGTTATTTCCTTCAAAAGTAGTTAACCATGCAGAATGACAGGTTGAAAAATTAAATGTTAATATATATATATATGTTCTGTATTATTTTTATTTCATGCTTTTTATTCACTTTTGTGTATTCATAGTTTCATATTTTGTTGTTTTTTAATGTTACTATTTAATTTTATGAAAATATTGTGTTCTTTAAAAATGGCTGTTAAAACAATTAGGAAGGATAATGTAATCTGGGGAACAACACAGTGTTCTGGATGTAAAAAGCCAACTGTTCTCATGAATGGTTTATGCATTGTTAAATTAGAGTTGGTGTTATTCAGTTCATGCTGTGAAGCATTTCCTCAGATTTTTATTTTTCCAATAAATGTATCAGTTTTTCTGTGACAGTTTACTGTTACTTCATCTTGAATAAAAAATGTAAAAAACAAAAATTGAAATGTATTTTATGGGATTGACAAATGTTTACTAATAGTAATAGGATTGTAAATGGTTTATGAAACAAATAGCTTATTCTTTGAAGCACATGACATTTTGTTGTCACAGTTTTGTGGCATAGCAGCAAACATTCTGCCAACTGATCTGTAACAAATTCACAGAAGTAAGATGTGTGGTTGTTGTTGTTGTTGTTGTATGAACTTTGCACTCTGTAGTCACATTGTTGTACCTGTTTACAAATTATTTTGGTGAGTGTTCCCCTGTTATTATTTTTTTGGTGCCTATTTGAGTAGTAGTTTTAACAAAAATCCTCATTGATGGGAGGACAGTAGAGTGCGTATAGATGTTATTGATGCCTTCTGTTGCTGCATTGAAGGTGAATGTTGCACTGGAAGAATTTGGAGCAATAATTTATAAATTGAATGAAATGTTTTGTGTACAGTCGAGCAAATGAAAATATATTTTGATTTTCTACACCTGTGGATTTTTTTGATCTGTATTTTTTCGTTGCTTACTGGAGAAGAAAGTTGAAGTTTCAAGTTTGTCTACATTTTCTAAAACTGCACACAAGGCTTTCTTGGCCTTGCACTTGACAATTTTTCAACAGTTCCTAATGTAAATGAATAATTACTTGTGATTACAAAACCCAAATGGTTGTTTAATAGCTACCTAGAGCCAAATTTTTATTTTTGTCTTTCCAACTTAGGGCATTTGTATTAATGTATTTATTGCAAATGATGTCAAGCAGCCCAAACTCGTTATTGAATTTGATCTTATTTCAGTGGTATATGTATGTTGGTAGATGTTCATGTAACATATCAGTTGGCAGTTGCAGCTGTCAGTTCTACCATATAAACTTGTAAACTACAATATAAAATGGTTGTGAAATTTTTTGTTTTTCCTGTATTTGGAGAGTTTTTCTCTTTTCTGTCATTCTAATGCTGTTGTGCAATATACCTTGACAGTAGATTAGATTTCTTACAAAAAATGTAAAATTAAAAAAAGAAAAAAAAAAGCTTGTAACACAATTTACTTTGTGTTGCTATGGTACTTTCATGTGTATCACCAATACTGTTAATTTTAAAGCATTCCAAGCCTTCCAAAATAGCTTTTAAAAGATATAATTTGCAATACAACACTGCATTCAAGACTTTGTGTAAACAATGTTAAGAGGTCATCCCTTAATTATTAATATGCTTTAATTTTATTTTTAACTTTGCTGTTACCTTGATGCACAAAAGTAGATTTTGAATAGCTTTGAGAATAATAGGTGTATTAATGGTAATGTTTGAATTACTTCTCGTGCACTGGGGCATTAATATTTTTAACTCAATTCAATAACATATCCAGTAGTTACACTTCTGTGGTATCATTTATTTATGAAATAATCTTTTGTACAGGTTTTCTGAAGTGCCAAATTAAATTGTTTGATAGAATTACTTCATACATATTAGATGTAATTTGATCTGTCATGTAACTAATTTTCATACTGGTGAGTGATATAGAAATTATTTCAAGGTAGTAAGATATGAATGCATGTGCAATTGTTAACTTAGCACCCAGATTTGATGTTGAATTGGAAGTAATGCGTTTGACCAATTAATGTAGGGATGACCTCTAACTATTAATTTCACACTGTATATGTGAAATGTAAAATTGTTAATTTGTTCATTGACTGAATAAGGTCTGGTAGTTAATGTATTATTCACTTCGGTATATGTCCATTTGCATGAATTTATTGCTTTTTTCTTTATAGTCAGTTCAAGTACAAATTTTAAATATATATTATATTTGATGAATAGTCTGGAATTTTTATTGTGTTAAAAATTTGTGTCCTTTTCATTTTGTTCTTTACACATATTAACATTTTGCTCATTTTTTGGTCTTAACCATAGGAGAGTGAGTCATGAAGGTAACTCATATTCTCCCTTTTTTCTATGAGATTTTTCTTGGAGTATTTTACTCCAAATGATGTCTTGATTGAATTTGCTGTTAATTGAGAACTATCAGGACAGTGGGTTCCTGAATCGATACTCCCAAAACAATTTTTTTGAGTGATTTTTAAGACTGTGAGCTTTATTACACATAATAAACTCAGTGAACGTATATTAGTAACATTTTGTATTAGTTTAAGTTTAAGGCTTTTGGCTCACTCATTTGCGTATACAGTTTTTAAAGGTTCATCATTATAATGGGAATCATAAATAGGTGAATACACTTACCTGGGTTCTGCTTGTTCTGGGGAACAAAAGTAATTTGTGCTAGTAGCATTCCAGTATTGTATTAGCCTTATATGTATATATACATGCATATATACATACCTTTGTACCTGTGTATTGTACATTAAGCTCATGTGAGCAAGCTAATCCTAATGGGCAATAATAACTTGTATTAATATTTCTGAAACTTGATACTGCTAAAACAGAGGAATTCACTGAAATTCTGATCATTTTTTTTCTGGTGTTTGGTTTTTAGTATAATCTCATTCACACACCATTGATATTTTTTCTTGACTTTGATAATTTGACTTCATTTCGAATTTGTATTATACAAACTTGTGAATAGATACATGCAACAGATTGTGAACTTAGTGGATTCATTGAATTTTATCAAGAAGAGTAGTATTTTTTATATTAGAACGTTGATTTGATTCTTTGGGGTTGGAAACCTAGTAGTGAAGTGTGACACATGTTCAAATTTTGTAGTAGAATTTAAATCTTTTATATAAACAGATCTGAAATCTGTTGAAATAACATGAAACTCTGTTTGTATATGTGGAAAGACCTCAGATGAAAGTTAACAATATTTAGAATGGGTAGAAAAAATTACTTTCCTTTTTCTGACACCAAAATGTTTTCCTGTGGTGTATGAAAAGATGAGAGAGTTAGGTTTATGAAAATAATGATATATCTAATGAGGAATGTAGAAAATGATCTGTATTTATTGAAGTTGAAGGATCTAGAGGAAATGTGAAAATGTATGAATCCGTGATGAACATTTTTAAGAATATTTGTTTCCATTGAAACTCCTGAAAATGGGAAATTTCTAGTCACCTTTTGTATTGTTTTATTTTAGTGTCATTGCAATCTTTCCATCATTAGTAATTTAAACGAGGTTTTCATAATTGAATTATTAATGTATTTGAGCAAATTGGGAATTCCAAAACCTTTCGGATTTATCATCTTCCTCGGGCAGAATCATTCAGCACATTAAAGCAACTACAACTAAGTTACCACAAATTGAAAACTATTGTCCTTTTGCAAAAATGAATTTATAGTGTAGGGAGGGTATAAGATACTCATAAAATGGATCCTCAGGAGTTTAAATGTAACATTCCTCTCCAAGTGTTTGACATATTTTACTGTGCTTCCTCAAATTGTTAATTGTTTGCTAATGACAGAGTGTGAAAGGAATAACCACCTTTTGAAATACAGTGGGAAGTCAATTATCCGAACATCATTCATCCAAAACATCAAATATCGAAACTCATATTTTCTCTGTATAATTATTTTTTAATCAAGTACCATATACTACACGTATTTATTTTCTTTTGTAATACTGAGTATTGAAAATGATCCCTGATATGATTGACTGTGATAAAATATTAACGATATACTGTACTGTAGTCAATCATCTGACTTCAGTGAACTTTGACAAATCCTAATGCTTAAGAACTTGCAATGCTTATTATTAGATCTTCATTTCAGTCATGGAAGATCAGCGATTTCTTCAAGAAATAAGGTACTAAGTGCTGAAGTATGCCAGTGTCTATTAACTACAGGATTTTATATGTACAGTGCAGTACATACTCTCAACTCTCAGTACATACTCAGTAGAATGGTACATACTCTCAAAGAAATTTTATACATACAGCATTTTATGTACACTTGCCATTTTAATGTTTGGTTATCTGAATTTTTGAATATTCAAATTATACCTGGTCTCAGTTTAGATAATTGATGTCCCACTGTGTATATGTAGAGAACAATTATTGAACCAAACAGATTACATTAGCTTTCTTTTGTAAATGAAAGGATTGAGTTCATGTTCTCTTCAAATTAATGTACATTAAGATTTTGCACTTCAAATGTGTTCATCATTTCTTGAGTGAAAGCTTGGTAAAAAAGAAATGTAAAAAAATAGAGAAGGAATTAGGTGATTCAGTAGTTAAAAATTCACAACCTGAAAAACTATTGGTTTACTTGAGAAATCTTCCAGTTTCATATCTAATATTTCACAGTATCTCAAGGGGATATTTCTTAAACAGTGTCTGTCATCGTTTTCCTCTTTTCTGGTTGGAGCATTCTAATTGCTGAATACGTATGTAAATTTATGACCTGAAAACCAAACCTTATCTCAGAAGAGATATCGAAAATTTTGATCAGAATTTTGATTGAAGTTTCTCTTTTCGTTGTAGTATATCCAGACAGGATGTCTGTCTGTTTTTCAAACCAGTCAAGTGCCTTCGTTATCTATTGCATAGCAGACAGGGTCTAAAACTTGTTTTACATTAATTTGTTTTTATATACTCATTTGAAATCTTATTTTCTATAATAAAGTAATTTAATACCTGCATTTGTTGTAAAAGGAATTGGAAATTATCGTTGAATGGAAAATGTCTTATTTCTATTGATGAACAGAACTAAGTTTTGTTGATAAATTCAAATCAATTGAGGCAGTTTGTACTTTGACAGTTCATGGTTTTGGATAATGTATGGGTGGGGGGAATATAAATCTTTTATATTTTATTATACATTATTTTGAAATCCTTAGATTTAACATTTGTGCTAACATTTGTACATGTTTAGACAAAATATGTTGTGCTGCTATTATTTTATTGTGGGGTGGGTCACTGTTGGCCAATAAATTATTTTTGTATAAACTTCAACATGCCTCTTAAAATTTTTGGCTGAGGTGCATGTTTCTTGCTTTGAGGCACTGCAGCACTATTCATTTGTTTGAAAATGTATTTGTCTTGAGAATATGTAGTATTACTTGCATTTTATACGTAACTGTATTTATACAGCATTATTTTTAAATTCATTTGAGTGTTACTTAGTGTAATTTCAAAATTCAGAAAACTTTAAGATAATGTGATTTTGTGAGGAATATAAATGGGTTCAGCTGTATTTTTAAGTAATTTTTAAATGAGCATTAATATTGGGGGCCTAAATGTTGTCACTTTCTTCATTATAAAAATTTCTATAGGAGATTAAGCCATAGGCATTATATCAAAATTGAATTAGCACATTTAGGGATATACATATATATATATACACAAAATTTTATTTCTATTCACCAAATGGTTTTGAGCCCAGATGTACCAGCAGTCTGTCAAAATGTGAGGGGTTTTTTTTGTAGTCAATTTTTTTAACGGTTTGTTTTATTTTATTTTTTTCTCAAAGAGTTTCTTTTATTTTTCATCTCTACTCAACATGTTATTTGTGGCAAGTTGTGCCAGGTATGCTCTTTATAGTATTTTTTACACAATATACTGGAATTAGTAAAATTTAACATTACAAAATGCTGAATGAAGCCTATTTAAGCTAGTACAGCCATAAAAATGGCCGTTAGTGAACGGAAATAATAGGAAACTATTACCCTTACTTAAGCAATAAGGACTATATCAAAAGTGTGTATAATTCAGTTCACACAGTAAAGAGCTTGTTAAGCTAGCCTTTGGGTTTTTTTGGTAGCATTCTCTGGGATTGCAAATTATACCCGAGCTAATTGCAGTTTTTAAAGTAGGAATGGGCAGCAATTGACTTGTTATCTTGTTACTATTATTTTCAAAAAGAAAAATGTAAAAAATATTAATATTTATGCAAGTGATTTTAAAAAATGGTTGTGATGCTTAAATTTCTAAATTGATGCTTAGAACCTTTGTGAAACAAGAGCGCACTAAATTTTAACTCTGGTACAGAGGAGCAATATTATTTTTCCGTGCACCATTTGTATCTTTGTTTTTATGTGGTACAATGAAATTGTATATTTTAAAGTTGTATATTTATTATTTCTTGCAAATGGTTATATAACATTTATTATATTTTAAGAGTTTGTATTTTTTTATGCAATTATTAATTATTTAAAGCGTGAAGCTCATAAAACTGGAATTCATTTTAAACTAGAGAAATTCCACTTTGCTTAACGCACATTTTCACCAAAGGAATAATCTTATAATTTGTTCAGCAGCACAAACTACTATCACAGCTCATATTATTTTTAAAATGTAGTATGTTAGAATTTAAAGTAACCAATTGATAAGTTATCTTCATGACTTGCTCACTGACTGAGATTTTATTTATCATCGTATGTTGTTATTTTTTTGTTTGTTTTTGCATGAATCAAGTCAAATGTTTAACATATCATATCCCTTTCTGAGTAAGCTGTTGATTTGCACTTGTTTGAGGGTAATTGAAGCTAGCAGATTCTTGTTACAATGGAAATTGTAGTCTGATGCAGTAGATTTCATAATGTTCTGTCATTTGCACCGAATTATAGAATACATAGAGCAAATAAATGCTGATATGTTGAGTGTCTTAATCTGTTTCATACTGGACAAGCAATTTATTTTAAAATATTTCTTAGAAAACACTGTATATATTATAAAATATTTTTGAACATTCTGTGCTTTTGGAAAAGTGGACTTCCATTATTAAGTGTTGAAAAATGTACGTTAAAGTTGACTATGTATGAATAGTTTCATTAAACTTTCTGTGTACTGTGTAGATTCAAACAGTTGTTTGTGATTCTTATGTTCAGATAAAAAGGTCACAGAAACCCTGTGCGATGAAAATGCTTTTGCATACTGGCTGAACGTTTTTATGATTTAATTTTAGCATTAAAATAAGCTGTATATTTTGCCTAATGAGGTTAATTGAATGTTTGATGCAATCTTTATATAACTAGTCTTATGTATGATAATTACATCATTTTTATAATAAACATTTAAAACTGTAATTGCCACTGGTGGCCAAATATTTGTGTATATCTTTTGATTTTGTCGTTATTATTTTATATATTAAATTGGTTTTTAATGACTAAGTTGTATTGATCCATAAAATGAGAGGGCCTAATTAATTATTGATGCCCACACAAGTATTGTCACAGTGAAAAGATTTGTTAATCAGGGTGCCTGTTAGTATGAGATATTCAGCAGTTCCAGCTGATTATTTTTTTTGAAAATTGTTACTTTTACTTAAAGATGCTTAATTGATATGTATGATGTTCTTTCACTTTCAATAAAACTCAATAAAATGTTAGTATTCTCTTCGTAATTTTTCTAATTGTTTTATGGGATCAAGATATATTGATAGTGCTAATCCCTGCTAAATCTTTCTCTGTCTGCTATCAGAGATAACATTTTGATTCAATGAGTTCAACAGATTCTAATTCATTTTAACTTGTGTTTCAGTATTAAGGGAGTCAATCATCAAACTCATCAGAAGTTTCAAAAATCCAAAGAACATTAATACAAATAGCCCATCTTATATCTGATCCTATCTTACAAAATACTAAAGAATTTTTACCCATTGTTTGCTATCAATGATATCTGCAAGAACATAGTTGTAAAAAAAAGAAATTGCTGAAAAGTAGGACATGTTTACAATAATATTAATATTTTATTGCTTACAGATTCGTACAGGTATCAAGCCAGGTCAGTTTTTTCCTTTTTAATAATAGTAACTAAATATCATCACTTACAATAACAGCCTTGGTCAGTTGCCATAGTTTCTTGCAGTGATTATTTATTACTTTATCTTACAGTGGTAATTTTTACATTATATTACAATAATCTATAAGAATTATCACATAAGCTTAGAAGTATAAATTATATTAGCATAAAGTAATAATTAAAGTAGCTTATAGTAGAAATTAGGAAAATAAATTTAAACAGTTCATAATGAACATTACATTAATTAACATTCAGTACATTAACTTTGCATTTGATATGATTGGGAGAGTAGTGGCATATTGAGAAATCCTGGCACTCATGAACGTATAATACTATATGTACTACAAGCCATGAACATATAGTATTATATGTCTATGTAACAATATATGACTAAATGTGTGTGCGACAAGCATAGAATTGGCGCCCCAGTCAGATACAGTATAGTAGATTTTCGTAGAACAAAGTGCTTAGTCAAGTTTACGAAACTGCTGTTTAGTTAAACACACTAACGCACGTATAGTAATGTTAACTAAACAGGTCGTACCCGGGACGAAAAGCATCTAGTGGAGAAAACTAAACGAATCGTTGCGTTGATTAATGCATTGAGTACTATTTACTAGAGGTCTGCATTCTCCGCGATTTTTACCGACCAGCGCTCGCTCGCCTCTCTTCTCTCGAGACCACGCGCTCGACTGTCCTTCGCAGCCGGTTGCGGACTCCCGGGAGCCGGCGACCGATCGAGACTCGGCCGGTCTCGACAACCGGCGGACCCCGTTCAAGCGAACTGCGCCACGTAACAATCGGCCGACACGTCGGAGTAAATATCTAATGCCAAGTTTCAGGAAAGGGAATGGTATTGAATGGTTTTTAGAATAAATGACCAATAATTTCGTTTTTTCAAAATTTAAAATATAGACGAATTTTAATATTAATTTTCAAATAATAAATTTTAATATAAAAAAATAATAAAAAGCTTTAAAAATTGACTCCTCGGACGCACGGGAGAACCTCAAGTGGATCTATTGCAGTTCTGCCTGTGACTTCAAAGAAAAGGCACTCAAAAGTTTTAGAGATAAATTCCGTTCTTTGTAATGACTAGGTATCGGATGCTTCGGAAATTGCCTATTTTATTCTAATGAACATAAAATTATTAGTTTTCCTTCATTTTATATGGTGTAAATACAAATGCTCTGCTAAATTTAGATGCAAGTGCAATGAAATATATTAGTACCTTTCCCTTCCAATTTTGTATTTTTGCCGTCTTTTTCCAAATATTTTTGTTGTTGTAATTTTCAGGCATCTGAAACGCAGGTCTTAGTTTCTTAACCCGGCAGTAGGCGTGCGGGGTGCCTCAGTCACCTCAGCATTGTTTTGAGCTCATTGTACTTTTAGTTTTATTTATAATCTTGCGAGCTTCTCAATATCTTTCGAGGAAAGCTTTGTGCACATATCTCGACCCTTCTCTTTCAACTGCTTCCTGTCCTTTCCTGGAAATTTCGTCGCAAAGGCGATGGCGCGCTGCGTGGGAGCCATCGAGTCACCTCGCACAACCTTTGTTATCGCTTCCTGCCACGCTGTTCACAGTAGTTCACCCAAAGGAAGGGGGTCTCGTGGAGCTTCAATACTACTCCACAGAAGTCAATGATTCACAATTTCAGCTTTTTACGATTTTTTAATTACAATTAATCGCTTATCTTGTATTGAAACGAAAAATAATGGAATAATTGAAAAACATTGTACTCGTACATATAAAACTTTATATGCATCATTTCATGTATACATACTTTTGACGAATTTAAAATAATGTTAAACGTGTGTATATAATAGTAAATAATGTATTTTGAATTATTGAGTTGAATAGGCTGATGTGCCGTGACCGCTGTTGTTTGGCCGCCGACTGAGTCGACAAATACAGAGGCCATGGCGGCTTACATCAACTATTTCACAATAAATTACTACGCCCAATGACAAGACGTTTTGATGCAAGGAAAATAGTACCCACCTCATTTTTGTTTAGCATATGCTTTTTTCTTATATACTCGTGAAATTATGACCAAATATTCATTGTATTTAATAAATATGCCTTATATTCGGGTTTGTAAGAAACTTCAATGACATTACAATTGGTACGCAACGAATTATCTTCCCTCAAGCACTATAAATATAGAAAAAAAATATTTTCAGAGTCTTTGTTTGCCTTAATTCTTTCAAAAAATGTATTGTTTGTCTCTATAAAATTATTTCCAGTCAATCGATAAATTGTTACTTTTCAACAAATTAATAGTTTAATTGAAATTGTATTTTCTTTCGATTACAGTGAATTGAAAGTGTTGCGATCACTACACGCGGCGACTTTATACCCCGTACATGCATTGAGGGGCGAAGTTACTGTGCAGTCCGGTGCTTGGCCCAGCGGCCGAGCGCCCGGGCGCTCGGCGACTCCCGCGTCTCGGCGGGAGCCGCAAGGCTGCCGGTCGAAATGTCCTTTAAACAGCTATCTCTTCCCCCCCAAGCAAGGTCCCCCACCCTTCGCCGAGCGTCGGCGCGGAGCCCGAGAGTCTCGAGCGGTTGTTTTCGCCTGATTGCAGAGCTCTACTATTTACTAAACAGTGCAGTGAAAATAACTAAAGGAAACGTGAAAGGGAATACTTTCTTTCGGTCCCTCCAAGCTGGTAGCAACTGGGGTTCCGCAGCGGTCACCCATCCTCCGACCCGCGGACGTGCACTTCCTTAACTTCGGTTACCTGATCGACCCCAGCCTAGCAGAGCAGCTATGGACATAAGTTACTGGCTATGGGCTGTCGACGGTATTTCTACCATTAATTTAGAATATAACAATTATTGAAAACCAGTAAAATATTAAACTCGCCATTTATATAGCATATAATGCTATATACAGCGTTGAATTCTCACACTTCAGACGGGTTCTATAGCCATTTCAATTGGTCAGGTTGCTGAGAACGAGCGCTTACTAAACAGTATTTAGTAACCAGTGCTTACTAAACAGAGTTTAGTAAGTGTGACGACATGAAACGTAGATCTCATCAAATGATTTTATCTACGAAACAAGAATAGTACCACTGACAATTCTCTTTGTTCATTCACTCACGATTACGAGTTGTTTAATGTACTAAACGGAACTAAATCACGTTTAGTGAATCTTACTACACGAATAATTGTATTTACTATACGATAGCTTACTAAACTTATTTAGTTCATTCCACTACAGCATTTCTCTCAGTGTGTGGAAGAGAAAACATGAGGGTGTATACTTTTATTTTTTTTAACGTTACGTCCGAAGGGCACACACTTGAGAGGGAGAGAGAAGGCAGATTCCAATGGGGAATAGCAACGTCAATACAGCTCCCACTTTTACGGCTCCCTATTTGGAGTCTGCCTTCCCTCTCCCTTTTTCTTGCATGACCCTGAGACATCACGTTAAAAAAGTCTTAAGTTGACTAGTGGTGCTCCAGAATGGCACAGACTTTCCCGTATTAGTTTTCTATTTTCTACGGTCTTCGCTAGCTTTCGGAATTGCCACATGCTCTTTCTTGCCAACTGTCATTATCACCGCCAAAAGTACATTTTTTTTGGTCATTTTCTTAATTTTTCGGTTTCCTATTGGTAGAACGAAAATATTAATTTTAGAATATTAAAAAACACAAAAATCTAGTCGTAAATGGCAATTTTCTTTTAAAAATTATGTGCCTTTAAGAGAAAATGGCGTTTTAGCACTACTAAAAATGCGAAATTTGAAGATCATTTTCACAGAAAATGTTTGAGTTTTCAAAATACTTTATTTGAAGTTATTTGAAGCACTTACACTCACAAATATAATAAAGTTTACAAATTGCTGGAAATGTGCACATTAAAGATGTGAGAGATCTTTCAAAAAAACTACAATTATGTAATTTTTGAAAAAAAAACAAAAAAATAACTCAAAATAAACTTTACGCTATACTAAAGAGTGTAATTAGCACTATCCGTTACGAAAGTTTCAAGAAAAAAATTGCAGCCATATACGAGAAGATGGCGTTTGAACATTTCTGAAAATGTCGAAATTTGAGCTACTTTTCACAGAAAACGGTAGTGTTTTCGAGAAACTTTACTTGACATTATTTAAAGCATATATACTCGTAAATATAATAATGTGAAAAAGTCGCCGATAATGTAAATATTAACGACGTGAGAGACGAGTAAAAAAAATTAAATTTTGTAATTTTTGAAAAAACCAACCGATAGACCAAAATGGCTTTTATGTCATTGATAGAGTACATTTACCACTATTCCTACCAAAAGTTTAAAGAAAACATTTGGAGCCGTTTTTGAGAAAATCTTATTTTTGTAATTTTTTAAAAATTGCACATATTGCACGCAATATTGCACGAAACTAACCAAAATTTTGAAAAACATTTACATGACCTTTATTAAAGAACTCAATATGCAGAACAAATTTTATTTGAAGAAAAAGTCTCTATCTTCACTTTTGTAGTTGGAGAAAGACGCCGAAAAAAATTCAAACTTTCACAATTTTCGAAAATTCAGAGCTGTACGTGAAAATCGGACCTATGCCATGTTAAAAGTGTATTTTACTCTATTCATACAAGAAATTTAAAGAAAAAAATTTGGAGCCGTTTTTGAGAAAATGTTGAAAATCCCCGGGGGGCTTCATATAAAGTACCCCTAAATTTTGAAGAATCTTTTTCAAAATCTCAAAGTTTCGACTAGAATCAGATCGACCGGGGAATATCCATTTTGGAAGAAATCGTACGTATGGTTTAGGCGCTAGCAGTGTTCACAGACGGACGGACAGACGGACGTTTTCCTTTCAATTGGGTTTTCGGTATCAAGGACCTAGAAAACAGGGTTTCTGGCTGCACCACGTGTTAGGGGATTTTTTTTCTTAATTTAGCAACTGGTTTTATCCACTTATTCGTTTTCACGGCCGGCAATTAATTTTTTTCCGCCGAAAATTGGCCATTTTTTCGCGCAGCATTACATAACTTTCCCTATACTACGTATATCACTCCGTGTATACGTACGTATACGGGAAAGTAAAAATAACAGTTACTCTTGCAATAATACAAAGGAAATTGTACTGGGATTTTTCTAACTCTGCCCCTATGGCCACGATGGAATATCGCACGGCATTTCGCGTCTTTCTCCGCCATGCCGCTAGAAGTCGCATGATCGTAAGCACTGCCTGATACGGTCGCGATCATGCGATATCTGGCGGCACGACTGAGAACGTCGCGAATATTCGTGGCATATTCCATCGTGAAGACGGGCCTTGAGGGGCAAAGTTAAAAAAGCCGCAGTTTGGTTATTGAATTGCAACAACTATTGCTTATGCATTACAGCAACTTGATCAGTTTATAATTATGTATTTACATAGGTGCCAAGGCCGTTTTTGTGTACTGGCACGAGGAGAGGTGGCTCAGGGCATCGACTGATGTCACTGCAGTACCTCTGATCGGGAGGTCCTCTGTTCGAGTTCAGGCGGTGCAGTATTTTCTACACTAACCTGAACAAAATTTCATGTCATTCCGAGTATCCATCGCGGCGAGTGTTGCGTGTAAGCGCTGCTGAGAAGTGGCAACGCTGTTCTCCATAATTACTGTACTGCAACCAAATGCTTGAACGCACTATAGGTCGAGTTCTATCGCTGTCTGGAGAATTCTGGCTTCCGGCTGTTGTTATCGGTAGTTTTCCGTAGTTTCTCCGATGGATACCAGGCGATAGCCGGAGCAGTACCTTAACAAACGGACCACGGACCGCGCAATCTTTCCTCCCCATTCCTTGTCCTATCCTACTCCTTACACTTACGAGCACTACACTACTACACATGTCGCGAGATCGATCGGGAGCTTAGAACTTGTCCCGGGTGCGGCGGTGCCCCGCTGGTGGGAGATACCTGGTTAGGGAAAAACCCCTAGCTGACTGTAGGTCGTTACCGGATCTCACCATCCAGCGGGGAAGATCATCGCTACAGCCCCAGAAACATGCACTACACTTACGAGACTAATGACCTTATCTGTTGACGCGCCCAGAAACCTCAATCAATTGGGTACAGGCTGAGGAGGCTCGTACCTCAGACTATGTTAAGGGTGACTATGTTAAGGGTGAAAAAATTATTAAAGAAAATTATTGCAAATTGTTTTCTTTTTTGTAAAAATTCAGGTAAAATGCAGGCCTTTGAACTATTAGCATTTGAGTTATTATTATTTTTCCACTACATCACGACTAAAGATGTTATGAGTCGGCTCAATATAAAATCTACTCCAGGTTGCAACCAGCTACCTAAGGAGCAGATCCGGTGACTGTCAGTGCCTCTACAATAATTTTGCGCAAATGTGGGCTGTTCCAAATAAAGCAATTCTTGCACTCCAGTCTTTTGAATTACCGGGGAGTTTGGACATGTTCTTACTCAAATTTTGCGGAACAAATCCCAGAGCTCGATAACTATCGGGACGACCTGTGCTTTTACACCCCACATTCGGCTGATTTCGATTTCCAAAACTCTTGTATTTAAGACTTTTCTCTGCCTCCTTAGGTAACGACGTTTTGATCGCAAGGTACAGCATCAACAAGTAAACACGATTTTTTTCGCCAAATCCCGGATAACTATATCCGGTTTGTTTGCGCTATCGTGCGATCAGTTTGAATTTGTTGGTCGTACAATATCGTACACAATCCAACGGACGTCACCGGTTTTGCTGAGTGTTTCGTACCACTTGGGACATTTGTTTGGTACTTCAGAGGGCGGTACAGATCTGCCAGTGGAGGTAGCTACACACCCTGTCATGTCTTTTCAGGTATTCAGTCTTTGCTAGGATTGGACAAGCTGAGACAATATGATCAATGGTTTCTACTTGCTCCTGGCAAATGTGGCATTTATCATCTTGGGAAATTCTGAGAACCGCTTTATCATAATGTGTCTCAACGCCTGATCTTTGGCAGCTACTAGAACTGCTTCCGATTCTGGCTCCATTCTTCCCCTTTTCAAGCCACATAGATGATTGATCTTTATTGATCTACACCTTGTCCATTCTTCTCATATTGTCCGTGGAGTGTGTTTGTCTCTCCACGACTTCTTTAACATTTTTTGTGTCTCACATCATGTTTAGCAGCATCAGAAGTTCAGTGTCTGTGTTATTCGACGTGTCTTGCCTAGTTTTCTTCGCAATGCTTCTTGCTACACTAACAATCGCCTCTGTTTCCCATTCTTCGGTCAGATGTCATGACCTGCCTCATTAGAGGGTCATCATGATAGCTGACTATATACTTCCCCAACCCGACTATGCGTTTGTGCCAGGAGGCCTCAATTTGTCTGAGGCCTCTTCCTCCTTCCTTACGTGCCACATAAAGTCTATGTATATCAGCTCGAGGGTGGGCAGCATGATGCATTGTTAGCAGTTTTCTGGTTTTTCGATCCATGGTGCGAATTTCTTGCTCAGTCCAGTCCACTAGTCCAAAACTGTATTCGGCTACAGGTACCGCCAAACTACCTATTGCAGATATTTTATTCCTGGAATTCAGAGCGGACTGCAGGACCAGTCTCACTCTCCTATAATACTCCCTACGAATTCTCTCTTTCATTCTGTCATTCTTCAATGCCCAGATATTTGTAAGTTTTACCTGGCTCAAGAACTTGAATCACAGTGTGCGTATCAATTTCAATGTTCTCAGACGTTGTGAGTTTCCCTCTTTTTAAATTGATTTTTGCACACTTGTCAAGACCAAACTTCATGCAGATGTCATTGCTAAAGTCATTCACGACAGACAGCATTTGGGAGAGAATCGCTTCATTCTTGGCAAACACTTTCAGATCATCCATGTAAAACAAATGTGATACTGGCCTTTCATCACCATGGAGCTTAAAACAAAGTCAGCTTGCGACAGCTGTCTCGATAGTGGGATCAAACTAATGCAAAACAGCAGAGGGATAGTGAATCTCCTTGAAAAATACCCCTGTAAATCTGAATACTTCTACGCTTCCTTTCCGCTGTGTATTAGTAACCTGGTACTCCACGACTTCATACTAGCCATGCAAAATTCAATAAGTCGAGGAAGAAATCGATAGATCTCCAGGGTCTTCAAAATCTGATCGTTGTGGTACATTATTATTATTATTATTATTATTATTATTATTATTATTATTATTATTATTATTATTATTCGTGACACTCGCCTGATGAAGCGACAAAACTACAACAAATTTGATTTTTTATGTTCTTTATATGACACATTGTAATTTTGTATAAACAAAATTTGCTTTATTAAAATATGAGAACCAAAATGGTCATCACGTACCGTTTTTTAGGAGATATGCTTCTCATAGTTATACAAATTGTTTAGTATGGGGAATTGTAACATTAGCTGATTATAGAAAACAAACCCTAAAAAGATTTTTTTCTACTCCCATTGTATAATTCTGTCATTTGATGGCTGCATCCCGTTGCATAAGGATACTTATTTCGATACAAGTTTTCATTATGATACAAGTTCATGATCAATCACAGGGAAGCTTACAAACCAAGTATTGGCACTTAATTAATGATTGAACATCTTTACAGTAAATGTTTCGTTCGATTGTGTACATTAAAATTGCGTTTAATATTATATTATGCTTCTCATTTTTAATTTTTTATTAGTAAATATTAATTAATTAAATATTAAATAATTTTTATTAGTAAAATGTGAAATAATTTAAAATAAGTCTAATCGTATTTTCACTTTGATCCTATTTGACTAGCGCAGTGATAGTTATTGGAGGGAACATTTGACGAAGGTTAGATCTGAACGCAAGCAATTTTGGTTTATATATTGCTGCCGCAAGGTTGTCCTTAAAAAAGTCTAGTTTGAAATGTCTAGTTTATCAAAGGTGGACTTGACACTTCCAGAAGTAAGAGAAAAAGCGAAAATGGTGACGTCGGAATTATTGCCGCAACATCGTACTTCCTTGCAGGCGGGCAAACAAACAAACAATCGTGAAAAAGAAAAATAATGTTTAATGTAACAAAACAAAGATATATAATGAATTAGTTTATGTTTGCATTGTATACATTTAAAAAATATTTAATACGCCTGTAACAAGTAATGTACTTGAGCTTCCGGGTGAATGACCCCCATCTCGATCAGGTTTTTGTCCAGTTCCCTGATCCATTGAGCAAATGCTGAGATGGCCCCTTGTTTTGCTTCTGGACGTAAATGTAGCTTCACTGTGCGCACGTTTGTTGAGCACTCCTTTTTTTTGTAGTTCATTTACAGTTGAAATTGATTTTCTATAACTCGGAAAAAAACATTTTTCAAAATATCTTTATTTTTCTAAAATAATTATTTTCTAAATTCATTTTTTTCGTTTTTTTTCGTTTTTTTTTTCAAATAAAATTCTGACCCTCAAGAAAATGTGCGCAGATAAATTCTTTCCCCACACGTCATATACAGTGTTTACTGTTTTTTTGACAAATAAATAAATAAACGAAGCCACCTGCTGTGGGTAGGGAGCTGTCCGCTAGGTGGCCTTGGCTGAATCCTGCATGTCAGTTGCCACGAAACGATTCAGTATAAAAGTTTAACTTTTAAAAGTCACCATTAGACGTAGAAAAAGTACCGTATGAAACTCGATGTAATGGATATTAATAAATTCGTGTTCACGATACGAGCGAGAAACTACGAGGGTTATTCCAAAAGTAAGGTCCGTGGTTGTTTTTTTTAAAAGTATCAAATATTTGTTCAAAACAATTGTTATATTTACATTCCTTACATCTTTATTTATTTTTCTACTTAACATCCATACTTATTTAAACATTTCTCACATCGTTCAACAAGCTTTTGAGCGCCACTGTCATAGAAACCGGCCGCCTAATCCGCCGAAATCCATAAATTCGACTAACAAAACTCCATGTCTATACTCAACACTGTCGCCATAACCTTGCGTGTTGAGATGGTCTGCTTTGCCTTGATCTTGGCTGGTAATGTCGTGTGACACCATTCCATTGACTGACGTTTAGACTCGGGGGTTAGGTGAGAAACCCACGCCTCATCCCCTGTGACAGTGTGGTCTAAAAGTTTGTCTCCTTCCTTATGATATCGTTCCAAGAAAGCCAGAGAGGAAGATAGTCTTTTCATTTTCTGGGACTCAGTAAGCAGTCTGGGAACCCAATGGGCGCACAATTTGCGAAATTGCAAATTTTCAGACACAATTCTGTACAAAGGTGTTCTACTCACGTTCGTAAATTCCAAGTCTAAGCTGGAAATAGTGAATCGTCGATCTTCACGAATTTTTTCGTCAACGGCATTGACCAAATCGTCTGTGATCACTGATGGCCGGCCAGAGCGTGGTTCATCATGCACATTTTCCCGTTCTTCATTAAAAGCTCGCACCCACTTACGCACTTTACTGTCACTCATTACGTTAGGACTCCAACTTCACTTAACTGCCGGTGAATATCTGCCGCTGAAACGTTTCTTGCTGACAAAAACCGAATCACTGACCTTACTTCAAGTCGGCGGGCCGATCGGTAGTCTTCAACATTACGAACTGACACTGTAAACAGCACACAGCAGCAATAACAACAGTAATGGCGGCGTTTGATCGGCAAGACATGCCGGTAGTCGGCGCGCATGCAAGTTTTAATATTCGCGCGAAATTCAGATAGTTACGTTGAATCGGACCTTACTTTTGGAATAACCTACGTAGCTTATAACACCAGAAATATTCAGCTAGCACACTTCGTCAACTGAAATTCTTTTCAAACGTAGAGATGTCCTGATGAAACCTTTCTCCATGTTTATCAGTAATTGCGCCAAGGTTTTGAGGAAAGAAGTGGGAATACAAGTCCATAAAGTATAGCATTAATGTCATATTACAACCTATGGTGTTCAACACGAAAGCATTTCACCAGATCACCAACAAGATCATAGTTTTCAGCTGTCCCATTTCAAGAAAACGTGTGCACATACGTGATCTGAATCTCAGCCAGGTTGCTTTTTCTGCTTCTGATAGCTTATTTTCAAATTCATCACGAAAGACTGCTTTAATTTGTGGGCCAATAAAAACTAAAATAATATGTAATCTACTTAAGAGATAATACAATTTCTTGGATATTAATTAAGAAATAGTAGACAGGCACTATTTCTACAGTTTGTACCCATGACCAAGCGGGGACTCCCGAGAGAGAGAGAGAGAGAGAGAGAGAGAGAGAATTTACTCACCGCCTGAAGTGTGCTGTGCTCTCTTGCACAAACGAACTTCTTTCCGCAGTAGATGCTAGCGTAAAGCAGTCGGGTTTCTCTGGGCCAGTGGGGAGAGGGGAGAGGGGAACCTCGCCATCTGCGCATGCGTCATTGCTCGTCACAATATCGCGGCAGACGCTAGAAGCATTTTAGCTTCCAAGCAATCACAGGCCAGCTTCAACAACCCGCCGAATTCAATCATAGGAAATCAATTTAAAATTAATACAAAACGTGTTTCGCTCAACAGACCACTTGTAAGATTATCAATACAGTATTTAAGGTTCTTATATACGGGGATGCTCAGCATCTCAGCGTCCCCTGACGCTACGTCACTGGTGATGGATAGTTTATTAATTGTTTTTGTTGTTGCTGTTAGTAAAGGACGTACGTAAGGCTGACTGTTTTCTGCATGAGTGTTTTATTTTTCTGACAAACTCAGTGCAACATTTAGTAAAAAGTCCTTTCGGTTCACGCCCTATTGAGGAAAAACTAGAAATTAAGAGATTCGGAAGGCTTACTCCAAGTCTTCAAAATTGTATTCAAACGGTGAAAACAGTAAAAAGAGAATTCAATCGAAAATTCAAAAGTGATTTTTACAATAAATTCAAATAGTTATGGGGGTGTGATTCGAAGACAGCTCTGTTTTGCTTTCCTTGTATATTGTTTGGAGGTGAAGATACGTGGAAAAAATTGGGGTAAGTGGATACTTAATAGATAGATTGAAAAACATGAAGCTTCTGAAACTAATGTAAAAAATAGTTTACAGTTAGCGTTATTGGGAACTACAAATTTAGCAGGACAATTAGATAATGGATACAGGAGAAATATTGCAATTCACAATGAGCAAGTGAAACAAAATTGACTGGTATTATGCAAAATAATTAATTGTATTCCTTTCTATGGTGCTTTTGATTTAGTTTTAAGGGGTCACAATGAAACTAAAAAAATCCACAAATCCAGGATTAATTGATTTCAGTGCAGAACTAAACGTTGCTTTAAAAAACATCTGGAAAGTGCGACAGTATTTCTCGGGACTTCTAAAACGATTCCGAACGAGTTGATGCAAATAATGTTAGAAGTCTGCCAAGTAAAAATTGCAGAGAAAATCAGGGAAGCCAACTTTTTAGTGGTCATTGCCGACGAAACAAGCGATGTTGTCGCGTACATTTCAAATGGCAATTGTTTTCATATACATCGTTAAACCTTAAACCAGTTGAAATATTTGGGCCTTTCTCAAACCTCAGCGTCATGATGCAGAAACGTTGGCGTCTTGCATTCTTGATGAGTTAACAACGGCACAAAATTAATGAATCTCCCGAAAAACTAATAGCTCAGACGTACGACGGTGCTTCAGTAATGTCTGGAATTCGAAAGGTGTTCGAATACTTGTTAAAATAGTTATCCTAATGCTTAATATGTCCATTGTCATGCACATCAGATTAAGTTAGTGATGATGAGAAGCTGCATCAATAAAGAGAAATGTTAGAATTTTCTTTGTCAGTGTTAAGGGCCTATGCACATTTTTTCAAACGGCCCACAGAGGGCCCTGTTTCAAACCGCCCGAGAGCCCACATGTGGAATTTTCATGACCTTAATGAAAGAATTAAGTATGGACAACAAATTTCATTTCAAGAAAAAATCTCTATATTTATTTTTGTAATGGTAGAAAGAATCCCGAAAAAAATCAAACTTTTGAAATTTTCGAAAAATTCAGAATTAAGCGTGAAAATTGGATCTATGCCATTTTTATAAGCGTATTTTACTCTATTCTTACACGAAATTTAAAGAAAAAATTTGTAGCCGTTTTTGAGAAAATTTTGAAAATGTCCGGGGGCTTCATGTAAAATACACCCAAACGTTGAAGAAAGTTTTTCAAAATATCAAACCGACTCGAGACAGAAGGACACGGGTTTCTTCAATTTGGAAAAAATATTTCGCATGGTTTAGACGCTAGTGTTGTTCAGGAGACTGACAGACTGACGGACGTTTTGAAAAGAACCACTTTTTCGGTATTAGAGAACCCAAAACGTGTATTTCCGTTGAAATCTCCAAATCGATTTTCCACAGCATAACATAACTTGTCCTAAACAACGTACTACGTATGTATACGGGAAAGGAAAAAACTAGTGGTGCAAACAGAGGGCACCGACTCTCCCGAATTAGTTTTCTATTTCTTTTGGTCTCGGCTAGCTATTCAGACTTGCCACGTATTCAGGGCCGAATTTAAGAATATGCCGCCTGTAGTCTAAAGTTCATTTGCCGCCCCTGTCTATTATTCACAGCTGGATAATTCATTTGTTTACGGATACAACAAACGGAGTTCATTCGTGTTTTCATCTTTTTAAAATATTAAAGCACAATAGCTTTCATTTAGTTTAGATAAAATTACAATTTCAATGGTTTACATAATAAATTATAGTGTCCCATCAACTATGGACCACTCCCATAACTTCTAAAACGGTTTAGGATATCGAAATGAAGTTTTCGCTGAATAATGCGGAATCTTGGGGCAAGTAACATGCCGTCGAGAAAACTGTCTGTAATACTTTTAGTTTTCGAAAAAATTAATCTTCTTTGATTTTTCAAATAGAACTATATATTTTTCTCACCAGCAATGGATAGATCAAGAAAGAATTTTATTACTGACCTTTACTATTCTCTTTATTTGATCTTTATTATCTTTATTTTTTAATTTCTCATCTTGTTTTGTTTTGTTCGTTATAAATACCTTCATTAATGTTTTCTCCTGTTTGTAATTATTTCAACATGCAACTTTGCAACAAAATTGCTGAAAATGATTAAACAAAAGAAATAAATGTACTGTGATTTCTCCTCAGTGTACACAGTGTAAATGTGTGTTTTTTCTTTTTCCATAGGTTCCCCAAATTAAAATTTAATACGGTTTATTTAGATACACGTCTCCACTGAAATCAATTTGATTTCAAACACCGCTCCTATCTTGCGCATGTAGAACTTGTGAAAATCCAAAACCGAGGACATTAGCATTACTAGTAGGAGCACAGGAAATCTCGTAATCGACAAACTTTCTCGTTTTCCGACAAGGTGCGTCGACTCACGTACGATATCAGCAAGGTCAGCTGTCCTTACTCCCTGCAGCATGGCATTTATCAAGTTCTAATTGCACTGTTTTTGCAACAAATACTTTTCGAATATTAACAATATTTATATCACTGCATTGCATTTTGAAAGACCTTTAGAATGATGGAGAAAAAATACATACTTGCATTTAAAAAATCAAAGTTGGGTCAATATCTCTAAAGTTACATACGTTACAAACAAGAAGACCGTTACAAACAAGAAAACGAAATATGTTATTTGCCTCATCATCTGCAACAACATGGCGCAAATTTATCATTTGGACTGTATAATTCTAAAGAACCTGTAACAAGTATTGTACCACAGTTTCTGTGTTGATGGCCCCCATCTCGATCAGGTTTTTCGTCCAGTTTCCCTGATCCTTGAGCAAATGCTGAGATGGTCCCTTGTTTTGCTTCTGGACATAAATGTAACTTCATTATTTGTGCACGTCTTCTGAATTTCAGTGGGAAATATAGTTATTCAAATTATCGTTTTTCATATTATCGCGGCAAAAAGTATTATTCTTTCATGAAGAACAGGAGGGTTCAGGGCAGGAATTTATAGCTAATTTACCTTTGAAAATATATTTTATTATATAGGAGCGAATATTTTGTCAACAAAACTCGAAAAAAAATCCTCTCTTTTCTGTATTCAAAATTCGACTATAATATGGTTTAGGATAGAGACCACAGAATTATGAAAACGTGCACAAATTTCACTTCTCCCCATAGCTCGTCATACGCAGTTTTAACTGTTTTTTGACGTAAATAAATAAATAAATAAGTAAATAAATAAATAGCATCTCGACTCCTCGAACCGTTTTCAAGACATTTGCTGTGGACAACGTAGGTGGTCCATCCTGTATATCTTACACCAGGGGTCCTCAAAACTTTTGAAACGGGGGGCCAGTTCACTGTCCCTCAGGCCGTCGGAGGGCCGCATTATTTAGTGCGATTTTTCTAACTCTGCCTCTCAAGCCCCTTTGGCCGATCACACGGCATTTCGCGTCTTTCTCGGTCCTGCCGCTAGATGTCGCATGGTCGCAAGCACTGCTTGATACGGTTGCGATCATGCGATACCTAGCGCATGACTGAGAAAGACTCGAGGTACCGTGACATATTCCATCGTGAAGACAGGCCTTGAGGGTCAGAGTTAGAAAAATCGCACTACCGTAAAAACAAAAACTATGAACAAATTCTTATACACACTGCATATATCTTATTTTGAAGTGAAGAATCAAAACGGGAACAAATACAATATTTTAAAAGGAAGTAAAATTAAATCAACAAAATTACCAGTATATCAATGGGAACTATGGGCCTGCTTTTGGCTAATGAGATGGTCAATGTCCGGTTCCATATTTGTAACTGCTAGTCGTAACAAGTGATGTAAGTGTTCATCCGTTTGTCTTGATCTGGTTGGAGATTTCAAATGTTTCATTCTAGAAAAAGTCTGTTCACAGACAAAAGTGCTGCGAAAAATGGTTGCCATCTTGAGTGCATGGATCCTGAGATGAGGGCATGTCTCAGAGGGAGATGTGCATAGAAATTATGAAGGCTGCTTGACTTGAATGCATTTTTCAGAGAGTCACAATTCTGTAGATCAGCCAGCTCCATTTAGTAAATTGTATCCACGTTTTCAATGTCAATAGAAAATGGGTTACGGAAAAGTTATATGTCCTGTCCATAGAGATGAAGCTCTTTAAATCTAAATTGGAACTCCTTTTGCAATTTTTCCAGTGAATCCACACATCTTTTGTTTGGGAATGCAACCGATGGTGTTTCCCGCTAACAGATTTTAAGTTGTGAGGAGATAGCAGAAGTTTTCCTCCTTCATTTGTTTGATGTGGAGGCCTAATTTTACTTCAAAAGCTTGGACATGTGATTGCATATCACAGATGAGCTTCCCCTTTCCTTGAAGTTGTACATTGAAATTGTTGAGTAACTGTGTTACATCTGTCAGAAAGGCGAGGTGCCATTCCCATTCTCCATCACTGAGCTCTGGTACGTCTTTGTTTTTTGAAAGCAGAAAAGTTGTAATCTGTGGATGTAAATCATAGAAACGTTTCAAAACTCTCCCTCGACTCAGCCAACGGACTTCTGTGTGATGCAGAACATTTTCATAGTCAACATTTAGCTCAGACATAAATTCCTGAAATTATCTGTGGTTTAATGCATGGTCTCTAATGAAGTTAACACAAGATATTACAATTTTCATAACAGAGTCCCACTTCAGTGATTTACTACACAGCGCTTGTTGGTGGATGTGATAGTGTATGGCTATTGGATGAGAATGGTTATGTTAGTCCATCTCTTGGTTAATGCGAGCAATTACTCCTTTCTTAGACCCCACCATGCTAGGAGCACCGTCAGTGTGTAACGCTGGCTAGTTTAGCCCAGTCCAGCTCCAAACCATTCACAGTTTGGCAAAACCTTTTCATAGATGTCCTCTCCTGCATTTGTTCCTTTGATGCTTCGCAGTGCAGAAAGCTTTTCTGTGACTTCGAAAGAGTCATTCGTCCCACGAATGAATATTAGAAGTTGTGCAGAATCACGAACATCATTGCTTTCGTCGAGTGCCAAGGTTCTTTTAAAGAGAAAAACACCAAATTATCTGACTTCGCCCACTTCTACACAAAAACCTATATGCACTTAAATATGCCGCGTACATCGAAAATATGCAGTTAAAGAAAAAATCCCAGAAATATGCAATTATATTTGTTTTAATTTGGAGGTAGTTTAGGTTATATTCGTTTCCTTTCGATATGCGCAATCACGAAAAATATGCAATTGCATGATGTTCCGCGGTCCAATAATAACAAACACTAATGAAATATAAATTATTGACTTACCTATCCGACAACTGGAATCAGCAGTTCAAGTTCACAAAATTCCTCTCAATGAATCGTGTGCTGTGTGTAGCACTCATGCTCGCGCACCACAATGAAAAAACGAATATTTGAGAAAGACTGTTGCCAGCACTTCATTGCTCTAATAGCGCTGTAAGTACTACTAAATGACGAAAAAATGAAAAACTCAAATAATTTTGTGATGAATGTTGAACAATTACATGTTTACCTCGTACATATAAAACAATTTTATTTATGGTGAAAGGTAATGGTGAAAGACGTACCAGTTTGAAAGCAATGGTTGGTCACATATCACACGTTACTGGTGGGACTTCCTTGGACGGAGTGGAGGAGGTCAGATTCACGACCTGTCAAAACGTCTGAGGGCCATTTCTAACAATACTATCGTTTCAGGCAATGACAGGCCTACCGATGACATACTGTCATAACGTGAGCAGATCCTTAACTTCGTCAGATTGCGCTGGCGAAATGTATAGCGTGGTAAAGAGGATAACGCAAATCATCGATATTGCTTTATTAAAAACAATTTTAAAAAAACACCGATGTTTTGGCAACAAAATATCGATGTGAAGAAAACATCGAAGCAAAATATGGATGTTTCTGGTGGAAAACATCGTTGTTTTAAAACCATCGATTTTTTTGCCAACCCTAGACACCCTAACACATAATAAAAAAATGTACGGATTTTAAGAAAAAAAATCTTTAAACCCTAAAAACCCGGCGGGCCGTATAAATGTCCTCGGCGGGCCGCATGTGGCCCGCGGGCCGTAGTTTGAGGACCCCTGTCTTACACCGTGGAGACGGCGATGTCGGCAGGATAACGAGTGCAGCAGGCGCCCGACCCGTTTTGGAATCTCTCGTACCGATGTTAATGATAGTTTTTACGATGATTGAATTATGATTTAACGAAGATAAGGCTGGGTAAGGTCGTCATACGCCACCTTCCCGCGTCAAGTTGCACGTCACAGCAGGCAGTAAGCCGTGCCAGGTGCTTTTCGTAATGTTTTTAATTTTGTCCACTAAACGGAATAAATTCCGGGTGACGCCGATACGACGCTCTATTAAATGGTTATAAATGTTGCACCTGTTCCGGTGAAGATTGCTTCCGGTAGAGCGAAATTATTGTAAGTTCCAAGATTTCTCTGTCAATGACTAATTACTGACGGACTTGTCGACCGGCTCGTTGCGAGAGGGGTTATTAGGTGTCGACTCGTTGAAGTTTAGAAATTGTCTCATTTTTCCTCATCTGACTCTCTACTCCTTTGCCCTGTACCGTGCTGTTCCCTGAGGGAGCGTCCGTTGTTTGCACGTTCGTACAGCCTGTTTCGCCATTGGCTCCCTTAGCTTTTCTAAAATGTTCTACGCTGTGGGGTTGTCTATTGGTAGGAGCAATCCCTAGTCTTAACACACGTACTTCCGTAGATGATTCTAGTTGGTTGTGATTGATTTCTGTTGACGAAGGATGGTCAGGGGAAGCACCTGCTAGCTGTCACTACTGTGGATGAAGTTTTGGCTTCTCCCGGAGGATTAGAGGAGCCATTTCTGGAACAAAGCGAATCTGGCGTTTTCACGGCACAGAAGATGTAAAGTGCGTGGAGCGCGCGTTCATAGAGGTTTGGGTGACCTGGCGCTCCACACATTTGTTATTCGGCGAGTAGCGAGCAACCGCTCGCCGAATCCCGAGTAGTGTGGATGAGTTGTTTGCTATTTGCCGAGTGACGAATATTCGGGGCTCGCCCTACCCGCTGCGTGTCGGTCTTTTGGAAACATAAAAGGAAGCGAGCATATACCGAACACACCAGCTGTTTGGGATTGGGTGGGAAATAGCTCGCTGCTCGGCGAATGCCGAATGTGCGGAGCTGCCTTTCGCGTTGGAGGAGGGGCGCCCCGGGAGATGTCTCGGGGCAAGAGGCAAGCGGGGGTGGCTTTAGGAAGTTGTCTGTCAACTGGCGCCATGATAAATCTTCAATTTTATAGGCATTTCGCCACATGGGCACCAATACATGATTCAAATTTGCCGCCGTTCGGGCAAATAAATAATTAATAACAATTTTTGGCACTAATTACCAGCTCAGAACTTACATTTTAAACGTCCCGCGTTGGACTTATATTTTAACGCGCGTTAATTCTAAAGAAAGGAGCAGATACACTTCTTTTCACGAAGTGTATTGGGGGATAAGCTCTTTGGCGCCAGATCTTCAGCTGTTAGCAAATTGCTTTCAAACATGACCGCAAGATGGCAGCGCCTGGTCACCTGGCAAGCCGCTGTATTATTATCCGAACTCCTTAAAAAGCTTGGAGGTTTCCGTTTAGGACGCGCCCTAGCATTGTTGCAAAATTCAAAACGCCACGAGAATGATTTAATAGCAGTTGTGATCTCGCATATGGAAGCAAGCAGGAGCGTGCGTGTATAAACGTGCCGTGATAAGTGGATTTAAACTCTAAACTGTTGGTACGAGAGCCGACAGTCATCCGTTCAAAGAGCGCACAATATTTCCCGCTTAAAAATGCTGCCGAAGTATTAACCATTAAATTGCTAGCCGATATTAATGCCAATCGAGAGAATTATTTGCAGAATGTATGTATCACAACCCCAGTACATAATTTGAAGTTCTATTTTGCTGCCTTTACAGGCGTTTTCAGCCTTTTCGCAAGCCAAGCAGCTGTGCGTAAGAAATAGCAAAAGGGGCGAGACGGAGGGAGGGGGAAAGGGCGTCGGCTCGCATGAGGCGAGAAGCACGGATTAACGCGCGAAGGAAAGGAGCGATGACACGGGACATCGCAAAATGTAAAAAATTACGTACCAGTTTAATGGCTTTTAGAATTCATACCTATTCAAGAACATGGGCCGGAAAACGGTTTGAATACGATTTTATCATTTCTTGAAGATAATCAGATACCAATTAATGTTTGTCGTGGTCAAACTTGCGACAATGGCGCGAATATGTCTGGAGTATTGAGACATTCACAGATTCTCAAGGGAGATAGAGTAAATTAATATGAGATAATAGGTCATTTCGAAGTATTGGTACCCAGGAATGATAATATAAGAGTAGTAGTAGCTACATTTACATAGTAGTAGTACCTACTTACATTTACGAAGAGGACATTGTGTATTAGATGCAAATATCCATGGTGGGCATTGAAGTATTAGGTGCAAATATTGTGATGCTAATATTAGGACGTAGAAACGTTCGAGGCCGAAATAAACAATGAAGATGGGACATTGGAGATTCCCAGGACAAAATAAACATAGCTGTGATTTCGGTCATGGACGTTTATAGAATATAAATGTTTATTTTGGAAGCGTCACCAGACGAAATACAAGAAAGATTGGCAGCCAATGGTGACCGATTTAGTAAAGGCGTTTGCATCGAGTCAAGATAAGTGGCTATCGCGAAACGTTTTACAGAAAATCGCAAAATTAATTACAAAGGGTACCCCCGGATAAGATGGTAAAAAGTTCCCCTCAACCAAATTACATATGAGTAGTTACACTATAATTCTAACAAAAATAATATTTTTGAAAGGTTTCTTAGCCCCCGTCCCACCACCCACACCCATCTACAACCAAAAAACGCGTTTTTTTTATTTTAATTTTTTCGTCAACTTAACACTATTTTATCTGACTGAAAAAATATGATAAAAAAGAACACAATTTGTACTATCAGAAAAATATTTTTCAACATTTTCTCAGGCTCAAATTCAAACACAAAAAATATTTTAAAAAAGTAACAAGATATATTTTTTAACTGTCTTAGAAGCCTGGAACAGGCTCGAAAAAATGCCAATGGTTCCTCTTAAAACACAAATCGTTGTGCATTTTTTTCAGATTTTTTCGATTGCTGGGCTGCTGTCAAAAAACTAAAAATCGTTTCCCGCCTTTAAAACACCTGGACTTTAAATGTACATTGAAAATGACTGCAACAGTTCTGTGCATTTATTTTAGTGTTTATTATACATTTGTATACATTGTTGAAGCACCCAGGAATATTTTGACTTTGGAATAGAATTAAAAATTATTGTTTTTTTAAGCTTTCTTATTCGTTGTATAAGTAATCGTACGCTATGGAAAGACGATAGTTTTGGCAATTTATTAGAAACAATTGAAACAAGACCTTGTATGTGTGATATTGGTGGATAAAGAATTTCACCCCACCCTACATCAAACAGATTTAGAAGAAAAAATAGAAGTTTGCAGATTATGACAGACACAAAAGATTATTGCAACACACATTACAACGGCAAATAACTCGGAAGCGATGCTTCCTACGCCTTTCAAACCAGGTTTGCTTGTCTCATGGGGACACGACTTTTTTGAAAACAAGTAAATTATTGTGTGCAGGTGAAGGATAGATGGGCGACAGTGGGGAAATGAAGGGGAACAGATTGAGCTCCGATTATGTTGTGATGTATTTTTAAAAATACCACTTTTATGATCATCCTATTTTTCAATTTTGCATATTAGTTCTTTTGGGTGCCTCATTTTCATAGCATGGGTGGACAGAAAAGAGAAGCCGATATTAATGTAAAATTAAATTGAAGGAAAATACTGAAATTATCTTTCACGATAAATTAAGGGAACTATTTTATTTTCTGTGAATTTTATCTCAACGGTCAGCAATATTGGAATGAATTCTCTCGCACAGTACCAGGTCTATAATGTCATAAACTACTTTTCGGGGGATGGGAGTTTGCAGTTGGGTGCTACATTAAATCAATTTTCAATTTTCGTACAATTATTATTTACAAAGTGCAGAATTTTCGCACGTGTACAGATTGTACGAGTGTCTACATATTTATACGTATTCAAGAACAAATACTTAGGGAAAATAAAACTTTTTCTCTATTCTGCAACATCTACAGACGTGAGAGCACAGGCTTTCGCAGCCAGTGTGTTACTATTTATCTGTCCGGGAGACGCCGCGCTAGGCTCAGTTATCAACGTTTCAGCTGCTATTCTGTTTCCTTCCTCCTCGCGGAAGGTCGCACGTGCCTAGGACGCGGCAATTGTCGGACAGCCAAGTGCTTGACTACGAATGTCTTAGTTGTTTTTTTTCACTATGACCCAGCTATTAAAAAATATGAAAAAAAATTCACAAGCATTCTGAGATGAAGTTTTAAGATTATTTTCGTGCCTGTTCGGTGTGCCTGTTTCGTGCCTGTGAACCTATTCCCCTTCATTTCCTCACATCCCACATGTCCCCTAATTATCCTTCAAATATGACCGAATTATTATTTAATAAATTGCGAAAAACTATCATCTTCCTTAGCGTATGATATTCTCAACAAAGAATTAGAAAGCTTAAAAAACAATTTTTAACTTTATATCACTCCGTGTAAAAAGTGGATAATACCAGTTGCTAAATTTAATAAAATCTCCTAACACGTGGTGTAGCCAGAATTCCTCTTTTGTGGGTCCTTGATAGCGAAAAACCAATTGAAAGGAAAACGTCCGTCTGTCCGTCCGTCTACAAGCGCATAAACTATAGGTATGATTTCTTCCAAAATGGATATTCAAAGGTTGATCTGGTTTCAGTCGAAGCTTTGAGATTTTGAAAAAGATTCTTCAAAATTTGGGGGTACTTTACATGAAGCCCTCCGGACATTTTCAAAATTTCCTCGAAAACGGCTCCAAATTTTTTCTTCAAATTTCTTGTAAGAATAGAGTAAAATACACTTATTAAGGTGGCATAGGTCCGATTTTCACGGATAACTCTGAATTTTCGAAACTTGTGAAAGTGTTGAATTTTTTCGGCGTCTTTCTCCAACTACAAAATTGCAGATAGAGATTTTTCCTTCAAATGAAATTTATTCTCCAAAATTAGTTCTTTGTTTAAGGTCATGTACATTGTTTTGAAAATTTTAGTAGTTATCGCGCAATATTGCGTGCAATATTTGCAATTTTAAAAAAATATAAAAACAAGATTTTCTCAAGATTTTTTCTTTCAACTTGTGATAGGGATAGTGATAAATGTACTCTATGAAATGACATAATTGCCATATTGCTCTATTCTTTTGTTTGTTTTTTCAAAAATTACAAAAATGATTTTTTTTGACTTGTCTCCCACGTCGTTAATATTTACATTTGCGGCAATTTGTTCACATTATTATATTTAGGAGTGCATGTGCTTTAATAATGTCAGGTAAAGTTTCTCGAGAACTCAACCGTTTTCTGTGAAAACTAGCTCAAAATTCCGCATTTTCAGAAACGCTCAAACGCCATTTTCTCGTAAATGGCTCCAAATATTTTCTTCAACTTTTGGAACGGATAGTGCTAATTGCACTCTTTTATACGACGTAAAGTTCAATTTAAGGTATATATTTTGTTTTGCAATTATTACTTATATGTAATTTTTATGAAAGATCTTGCTCACCTTTAATATGCACATTTTCAGCAATTTGTAAACACTATTATATTTGTGAGTGTAAATGCTTAAAATGACTTCAAATGAAGTTTTTCGAAAGCTCAAAAGTTTTCTGTGAAAAAGAGCTTCAAATTTCGCATTTTAGTAGCGCTTAAACGTCATTTATTTTTAAACGGCTCCAAATTTTTCAAATTAAATTTCCATTTAGGACGAGATTTAACCGTTCTTTAATATTCTAAAAATAATATTTCCGTTATTAGGAAACCGAAAAATTAAGAAATGTTAAAAAATATACTTTGGGCGGCGATGGACGGCAGCTGGCACGCGTATGTGGCAATTCTGAATTCCTGGCTCAGACCCAAGGAAATAGAAAACTAATACGGGAAAGTCTGTGTTATTCTGTAGCACCACTGTTTAATAATAGATGGACTCCGCAGTTCTAACATCTTGTGCTCCTCTTAACAGAATGGATTTTCAGCTTTTACCTAGTCCGTATTGGATGAGGACGTCGTCCCACGTAACTAATATTTAAGTGTAAAGAACGCGGGAGTCGGGCATCAATAAATAAGATCAATACAGTAATCCTTCAACATTCGCGAGAGTTAGGTTCCCAAAAAACCTCGCGAATGTCAAATTCGCGAATGTTGAGTCCATATTTTAATGAAGAAAGGTGGGTTAGGTTCCTGGATATCGAAAAGCTGTTTAGAAAGAAAGAAAAAATCTAAACAACAGTTGCAGAAGAACTCAGTAAGTGCTACTGAAATAATTCACAATCAACATCCTAAAAAGAAAAAATAAAACAATATTTGAAACTAATTTCAAAGTTGAAAGTGATTGAATATAGGACTTGTTTATTTTTTTGGTTCATCACTCTTCTCTGCGTTCTAATACCCAAACACGGAAAAGTCGCTGCTTCTATTTCTCTCTTGAATTTCCGAAGTCATTTCCATATTCGGATCACATTCGAATGTCCTTTCCACTAGAGCTTGTTGAAGTTTTAGAACGCCAATGACAGCTTTAACATTGAAATTGGTCCAGGACGCAGTTCGCTTCTGTTACTTCACTACGTTCTAGGTTTTCTTTGCTGATGATTTCCCGAAGCTGCTCTTCAGTGGGGTCATTATAATGAGAGTCGCACAGATCCTAAATGACTTTTCTGTTCATATGGCCAAAACCCTTACCTCCAATTTCACGCAACTGAATTGAATAATTTTACAATTGTATTATTGAACGTGATACTTTGAGCTCCGGTGTCTGCCGAGTTCATATCCCAGATAACGCTGATAAAGGAAATAAAATGTGGTAGCTTTCAAAAAAGTACGACCAAAGACGCACTCGCGAATGTTGAAGGCGCAAATGTTAAAACCGGTAGCATTTCTCTAATCGCGAATGTTCGACACTCGCGAATAGCGAATCCGCAAATGTCAAGGGATTACTGCAGTTTCAAGTTCAGAATAGCAAACACATTTCAGATTGGTTTTCAGAAAGTCGGGCACATTGTGTTAATTAATATTTTCTAGTATAATAAAAATAATATATTTCATTTTGGCTATGCCCAGCGCGAGCAGATTATACTTGATGTTTTTTAAAACCGTTTCAGTAAAAGATTGCTACAAACATGCGAATATTTCATTCTTGCACTACCCATTCCTTAATTTTGGTGGAGACTAAAGATGATGGTAGTATACCAGCAGCAACAAGTTATTTACAATTTGTACAAAAGTTGTGCTTTTTTCGGATTCAACATATCGCTAGTAATATATTTAAAAAATCCTAGGGAGAGTTCAGGTAGTATAAAGTTTTTCTGATACTACGAGGTCCTCTCGGGCCGATGCAGTCTCTGCTTTGTTAAAAAATATATTAAAATTTTATCAGCTTTGACTTCCATTGGAGAAGATACAAAAATCCACCAGAAACGCAAAACGAAGCCTGAAGTATAACCAATAAAAAGATACATTGCAACTATGTATCTTTTGCAGAAATGTTCAAATTATTAAAAAAGATAAACTTGAAGTAACTTTCCCAAACATTTGAAATAGCAGTTGCGAATATTTTTAATGTGGGATGGTCACAAATTGTACGGGCGAGCGCTCATTTTCAGAGCTGAAATTTATGAAAAAATAATTAGGAAATAAAATGCTTCAAGAAAGACTTTTTCGTTAGTTCTATTAAACAATAGGAAAGGTACATTCCATTCTATACCATTGGGACAAAGAACATTAATTTATGAATTACATTACCATCTTGCGGCGAATCATTAAAATAGTAAAAACCCAACATCTAGATACATCTATGGAGCACCGAAAAAACTCTAATATCTCAATTTCATCAGAAATGTGACATAGCGCATTATTGCCTCAAGATCTTCTTGTAAGGATTTACATTATGCTGAAAAAGAGAGTGTAATAATTCTCATCGTTTTTCCATTGCAGAAGTCTTGTTACTCTCCACAACATTTTACCTCCTAGAATTCATCCAGAATATTGGCTAAAAATCTGGCTAAAAACAATTCCAGTCGATACGCCGTGTGGAGAGGATTCGAATAAGCTACCGGAGATGCCTGAAAACCACCAAATCGCGGCGAATCATTAAAATAGTAAAACCCAACATCTAGATACATCTATGGAGCACCGAAAAACTCTAATATCTCAATTTCATCAGAAATGTGACATAGCGCGTTATTGCCTCAAGATCTTCTTGTAAGGATTTACATTATGCTGAAAAGAGAGTGTAATAATTCTCATCGTTTTTTCCATTGCAGAAGTCTTGTTACTCTCCACAACATTTTACCTCCTAGAATTCATCCAGAATATTGGCTAAAAATCTGGCTAAAAAACAATTCCAGTCGATACGCCGTGTGGAGAGGATTCGAATAAGCTACCGGAGATGCCTGAAAACCACCAAAATACACACACACACACACACACACACACAAACCAACCGAAAGTTAAAATCCCTCAAAACACTTCTGTCATAATTTTCTCGAAGGATCTAGTGATCTCGAAGGATCCGAAAAAAAAAATTTAATTTCCTCATCACTAGACAGATGCATTAAATGACAGGCACCTCATTTGTCCCAAATAGTGGGCCAGAAGAAGTCCAACCGTGAGTGACGGACGGGCACACAAACACGATTACCTGCAACGCCCAAAAACATTAGTCTATATAATATAAAAACTGGATATTGGTATATAAGAGCTAAACTCCGACCGCTGTGAGACCAGTCTCCATGGAAGTTGGCACTTCTACGTGTTTTTCCACCCAGAAGGTTTGTGCTGTCAATTCTGTTGTAACTACGCTACATGGAGCTGTAGAACGAAACTAAGTATTCACGCCAATGCAACCCCGCAAGACAATCGGCAGCATTTTTATTCTATATCGTTAAATAACTCCTAAACGAGGCGTTCTAGAGTCTTAAAAACTAAAATTTTTAGGCCAAAGGCTTCAAAGAAACGTATCTCACACTGGTTGATTTAGCTCAGACCTGCACAGCATTTTGCACTTTCACTGACGTCAGGAGCTTGCGCGCGGGCAGCTCGGGGGAAATGAGAAAATCGATGAAGGGTGGGGATGAGACTCACTCTAGGAATGGGGACCACCAATCAGAATGCACAATTCGAAAGATAGCGCGTAAATTTAAAGAGCAATCGGCAAGAACATGACGGTCATATACAGTTCAAGTAATATTTACTTTTGTATTATATTGCAAATGTTTGTTCTCGATATATGACAGGGCGAAATATGAAACTACAACGAATTATACATATTAGGTTTCGACACCAAGTATTATAATTGCTTGTAGGGCTGATAATGTAATTCGCTTTGCTACTATGTAATCACAAATTTAGTGTTGTGCTAAACACAAAATTCTGATAGTGAATTGTTTTTGGTTGATGATGACAGCAATAAACTATTTTTTATTAACTATGTTTAATTGAATAAGACGGTTATCTCAAAGAAAAAACATATTGTTCTTGAAAAAAATCATGATTATTTTCTGTTCTAATTTCTGAAAAAAGTATAGATTCGTTTACGACATCGTATAAAAATTTAAAGCCCTTTGCATTCTATTTAACAATACCCGTGATTATCTTATGATTGTCCGTAACATATCGTCACAGAAGTTTGCTTGTTGATCTCTTTTGTTCAGTTTTATAATGGGGAAAAATTGTCACAAATGTGCTATTAAACATTACCCTTCTTGCAATTGCCACATATTCTATTTTTGTCAATCTTGATGTGAGAGATTGCTCTCATGATTTTCTTCATTTTTCTATGATTTGGAGATTATAACATTCCTGATGAACAATCAATTATTAAATTGCAATTTTTTGTTAGATAGAATTAAATATTATTTTTTTCTTATACATATATTTCTATGATTTGGAGATTATAACATTCCTGATGAACAATCAATTATTAAATTGCAATTTTTTGTTAGATAGAATTAAATAATATTTTTTTCTTATACATATAAGCATACATTTTAAAGCTATTGCTTTAAAATAATGCTGAAGAGTCACAATGAGCATTATATTTTCTTTAAAAATATTAGAAAATGAAAATACATACAGTGGTGGATACAAAGGTGGATATACAGCAGTGCACAGAACGTAAAGTGAATTAAGATCTTGGTAACTTGAAATACTAGACATAATCCATTTAAACAAATGGGCATTTAATTTTGAAGCATGGATC
>JAHLJT010009839.1:90145-142880 GCA_031308135.1 Acheta domesticus
TTCACGCATGCAAATATTTACAAAAAATGGACATTTCATTAAAAAAAATTGCTCATTAGGATAGTTGAATAATGCCATAATTTTGACATATTTTTTTTAAAACTTTAGTAATACTAAAGTATTTTCGTTGTGATGTACATAGACATTGTTGCTAGGGTAGACGAGTTGATCTTCCCAAGACCGCACATGTGGCTGTGATAGTGTTTCACCTACAGTGGTTGTTATCTTCAGAAAGTGGCTGACTTGCTACGTTGGTTTGACTGCAGCGATTACATGCGTAGAACCATCTATATTGCTATTAGCGGTAATGCTGTTATTTTGTACAATAATTAATTAATTATTTTTAATTGTCAGATCCTTGACACTTATTTTATATTGCAATTGCAGGCAAGGAATACTTTGTATGCGACTTCAAAGGTCATTGTGTAGTTGTGTTCAATGAAGAAGGTCAGTTTCCTGCGCCGCATTGGTCTGTGAAAGCATCACCAATTTTCCCAACGGGATAGACATATCAGATGCAGGAGATGTGTGGTAGAGATTCACATGGAAATCGTTTCCAATGGTTCAGTCTTTTCAAGAGATGCGGTCACTTCTTTCAGAATTTGAGTGCCCTTATGTCAAGGTAAGGGAATGATTTATTTCTTCAACAGTATATTTTTCAGACTTTAATGTTGACTGTAGATCATGCTTTGTAGTAAGTTTGTATGTAAATATCAAATTGCTGGGGGGAAAGTGATTATGGCTGGTGACAGTTTTGAATTATTTTGTGAACATTCAGATGAGTGTTGAAAGACAAACTGTCTAGTTAGGATAGGAAATGTTCTGATATTGAAAGTCCTTAACATGAAACAGTAATCTCTTTCCTAAATAGATGATGAGGGGGGGGATTATACCAAGTTTCATTGTTGATCCTAGCAGTAGTGCTGTGTTAATGTTAATTTTCATAAAAAGATTTAAAAGCAAATATGTGCAGGTTTTAGAAAAAGAATATTTCAGGGCTCAACAATTTAATATTAACTAATAGTGTTATAAAAATTACCCTAAGTGCATGGGAATTTTGCGCCTTGGGACTTATCCAATTGCTTTTCTGGTGTTTGGATGTAATTAGAAAGTCATATCCTTGAAACTGCTTTTGTAGATCAGATCATGCAACAAATGTTCTTCTAATTATTTCATCTAAAACACAAAAAAAAATTCGCAAGCAAATACCTTATTAAACTTTAAAAGAGAAGTATGTTTTTTAACTTAGTTTTTCCTGTAAAACTCAACCATATACTTGAGGACTGCTGAATGAAGTTTATTACAGATTTTTTCATTATACAATATATTGATTGTATACAAAGAAAGACTGTGAATGCATGTCTTCATGAAGACAATATCGCATTGAAAAAAGGTTGGAAATACTGCTTCAAGTGTGCTACATAATTTTTCTGTGTAGGTGTCGCGTTGCTGTGGCTCTTAAAAGATCACCTCGGAGGGATATGTTTGTCACTTTGCTAAAGAACAATCATCATTGTGTTGGTTCCAATCAATACTCTTTACAGTCATGTGAGCCGAGCATGAAACTCGAGGAAGCAAGGTGAATTCAGGGTTAGAATATCAGCCCCATCTAAATACGTACGTACTATAGTTAAAATTTGCAGCCGCAGATGAGAGTGAAAATCACTTCAACTCTAGAAGTCTCGCAGGGACGTAGTGCATATTATGTTCTACTTCACATAGTCATTTCACTACTGTCGTATGTTTTAAGCAGTTCGTTGCCCTTATAGGCTATAAAATATTTTTTTCTAAAGAATCCTCTTCATATATGGCAAGATTACCTATTTATCTAGATGAAGAATTTATTTTATTTTAATCTTATTTAAATATGAGAAATGCATTTAGCAATTATCCAAACAGCAATACTGAGATTTATATTTACACCATAATTTTATATTTGTTAAAATATTTTTAAAAAACTAAATTATGTTTTATATAATTCGTAGCAGCAGTTTCATGGTTCCTAATTGTGAAATGTTTATGCTTGTGATTTGGGGTTGAATTTTTATTGATTTTTGTTTTTGTTTTTTCATGTGAGTGAATGTGAGTGTGTCATGTACTGGCTAGTGTGTGAACATATTTTATTTATGTAACTAATATCTACAAATACTTACTCAGGTCATGGCTCCTTTATGTCTCCAGTAAGTGTCCTGTTGTTACTGTTCTAACTCTTAATTTAGTGTACTAGTAAGTTTGATTTTGTAATTGTGAAGCTCATGTAATTCGCCTGGAACTGAGTGACAGGAGCCATGCTTGTATTATCTCAATTGTGTTTTTACAGTGCTTATTATTATCTGATTGTTGATAGTTACTTCCTGTTCTCAAAACTATTGTCCCTTTCCGCTCTTTTATTCGTATGAATTGATTGTAATCGGAGAGATTGTGTCAAATTATTTCAAGTCATGTTGTAAATATAGCTGGATATTTTACTGTGTGTAGAAGACTTAAGTGATAGCAATGTTTATTTTGTCTATTAAAAATGTGGAAATTTCTTTACAAAAAAAGTATTAGCAGACAAGACAAAAAAACTAGTGTGCTCTCATCTCTATCTTTGTGCGTTTTGATTGCACAAATGTCTTGTGTTAATATTCTTCTTTTTTTTTTTTTTTTTTTTTCAATTTACTGTTTTTAAGTGCCTGTATGGTTAGTGAAATTTGTCCCGCAGTCACATAGCCAACACCAATGTTTTTTATTTTTAAGACCACCAAAGAAATGACATCTTCAATTATCATGTTTCATTGTAAAATGCTAGTTTATGTTGAATGTGTAGACTAAACAAGTATGGCAATCATTAGATCCATTTATCATACTTGCCTTGTGCTCTAGAGTTTTTATACCTAAATTTTGAATGCGATACTCCTCCACAACCATAATGAGTTTCCATCAATAAGTGTTGACTTGTGGCATTATGGAATGAATATCTGAGAATGTATAGAATAAAATCCACTCAGATATTCGCATATCTTATTAATTCTGAAATATCTGTTAAAATACTGTGGTTTGAAGTTTATTTATTGATCTGTTGATATATATTGCAAAATACCAGTGAATTACCATATCAGGGGAGTCGATATCAGTCAGATATTTCTTTCCAGATAATTTGTATTCTTTTGCAATTGTTAGTTATGGAAACTTTTCATATAATGGTTGTTGATAGAAGTGAATTGTAGGTTAAATGGTTCATAACATGCTTGTCCAATTTGCATACATGATAAATGTGTCGATAGTCTGCAAGAAATGTCATTATTTTCTGTTGCTTTGTCTACATTATTTTTGTTAATAATGACTTGAAACGATTTTTACATGCTTAACTGTTTCAACACTGCTTTTGCATTATCCCAGACAGCGAATCAACTAAAAGACTAATAACATGCATTTATAGTATTTGTTGTTATATTTTTTAGTATGTTGAAAATCCCGTTTGAATTCTATTGATGGGGTGGGGGGACCTTCAAAATATAATCATGTATGCAAATTGAGGTGTTTGTTGTAGCAATGTGTGTATCCAGTTTTACATTGCATTTGCCTTAACATCAGTTTCTAAGTATTAGGTAAATTTCAACATTAAAAAAATCTGAAGGAAGACAACTTCTGTTCTTGTTTCTCATTCATGTTTTAAAAGTGTGAACTTCTTTCATTATTTCTCAGTGGACTTTTAATAAGAAAATGCTAAAGAAAACCATTTAATAAAAAAAACATGCTGCTGTGATAATAGTATCTTCAGGATCAGTTGTGACCTTAGTATCTCGTTATTTTATTTCGTAAGCTGCCTATATTTACTAGTGGCAAACTTATAGAGTAAGTTAAAAATAATCGTAATATTTCTATAAAAAAGAGAATTTTTAAGAATGCTAAGCTTAATATCTAGTAGGAGAAAAATTTCATGTTCTACTGTGTGTTCTCCTTTCTTGGGGAGGGAACAAATGCTGTTGTGAGTGGAAGAATGATGCTTGTTTCTTTGAAATTCATGTTGTGGTGTTTCTTAAAATCGAGATACTGGTTGAAGAATCAAATTACCAATGGAGATGTTAATATTGTTCTCAATTTGTTTGAGGGAATACTTGATTGTTGATAACAAATGTCAGTATATTTTTTGTTATTTGCCTTATGTGAAGCAAACAAATTTTACACACACACTCTCTCTTATTGATATACATATATTATATATATATAATAAAACCTGCTCAGAATCTTATACATGTTTTGAGTATATAAATATATTTTACACAACTTTTTGACCTTAACGGTTGGACTTATCACTCTAATTTTTAATATCACCAAACTAATAATTTAAAACTGTTCAGTCAGTTAGGAGTGATGCTAACCTTCATTTTAAACCCCTATGATTTACCTCGATAGATAAGAGTAATTACAAAAATATATATTGTGGTAATTGTGATAGAATTTTTGATGGATTTTTACAATCACGCAAGTCTTTTTTCAATGTGTACAAAAATGTGTTTGTCTTTTTTAGATAGTAACTGTGAAAGAAGGTTATTTCCACCCTATGCATTATACAAATGGCAAAAAAAAAAAGAAAAAAAAACCTATGAAATTTGACATGAAACAATAATTTAATGCAATTTTCTGATCCGTGGGTTACATCAATACTGTAATAAGTGATGCAACTAAATGTTATTGAAAAATTTTTTTCTTCCCACCAAAATTCACTAGCAATAAGTGTTGTTAGTTTTGTCAGTAGTGAAAAAGAAAAAGTTATAAGTCTCTATAAATATTTGTATGAAATCTTGTCATATACATTCCATCCATAGCAGGAACTGGCTGCAATGTTACATATTCTTCACATGTGATGAATCGGAACATCAAAATTTTCTTAAGAGAATCTTGGTGCTTTAGTTAGTAAAGGTTTCGCATTGCATGTTTTGTTCACAAGAATTTTTGTGTTAATATAAGAATTCCGATTTGACAAGTGGTGTTTATAATTGCTCCTAGTTCCTAGCATTGTCACTGTTCTGATGTGAAGAGCACGAAGGTCATGTCTGTTGTGATACCAAATTCACGTGAGAAAGGCATTGAGCACACCTGCCCTATGTGCTTTTCTCATGTCACACAGCCATTTGCACTGAGAGCCATGGTGTCTTGAGCACTAATCACTGGATAACTGATTTTCCAAGTGTATGAAAGGGTTTCATGGCTACATTTCAACTTCAGTGTTATGACAAGACTTGAATTGTGTTACTTCATAAAGTTCATTACAAATTTCAGAAGCTTTGATGTAAACTTCAGTATATATAGGTAAATGTATAAAGTTTTGCCATCAATTATTGCTTGAGATGAACTTTTCAATGGATATCATTTCGGTGCATATGGCTGTCGTTCTCTTCCCTTAAGTTAGTACGCTTAACACAACACAGTCTTATGTGGGAACACCTACATTAGACAGTAAATTTGAGTGCTATTGCACTCTGAAGTTAGTGTTGGAGGTGTTGACTGTTGTCACACCAACTACGTATCTAGCGTTGTGGTTGTTAAACTAAACAGCCTGTTTTGTCTTCCTAGTTGCTAAGACACGTAGCTAAAAATATTCATTGTTAATGTGACATGTCAGTGTATGGCATTTCCTTTTAAACCAGATTTTTTACTTATCTCTTGTTCCAATTTTATTGACTTTTTGTTTTATTTTTTATTAGTATAGATTATCCTCATATATGTCTAATTTGTTATTTTCCTTCAAAAGTAGTTAACCATGCAGAATGACAGGTTGAAAAATTAAATGTTAATATATATAATATGTTCTGTATTATTTTTATTTTCATGCTTTTTATTCACTTTTGTGTATTCATAGTTTCATATTTTGTTGTTTTTTAATGTTACTATTTAATTTTATGAAAATATTGTGTTCTTTAAAATGGCTGTTAAAACATTAGGAAGGATAATGTAATCTGGGGAACAACACAGTGTTCTGGATGTAAAAAGCCAACTGTTCTCTGAATGGTTTATGCATTGTTAAATTAGAGTTGGTGTTATTCAGTTCATGCTGTGAAGCATTTCCTCAGATTTTTATTTTTCCAATAAATGTATCAGTTTTTCTGTGACAGTTTACTGTTACTTCATCTTGAATAAAAAATGTAAAAAACAAAAATTGAAATGTATTTTATGGGATTGACAAATTGTTTACTAATAGTAATAGGATTGTAAATGGTTTATGAAACAAAATAGCTTATTCTTTGAAGCACATGAACATTTTGTTGTCACAGTTTTGTGGCATAGCAGCAAACATTCTGCAACTGATCTGTAACAAATTCACAGAAGTAAGATGTGTGGTTGTTGTTGTTGTTGTATGAAACTTTGCACTCTGTAGTCACATTGTTGTACCTGTTTACAAATTAGTTTGGTGAGTGTTCCCCTGTTATTATTTTTTGGTGCCTATTGGAGTAGTAGTTTTAACAAAAATCCTCATTGATGGGAGGACAGTAGAGTGCGTATAGATGTTATTGATGCCTTCTGTTGCTGCATTGAAGGTGAATGTTGCACTGGAAGAATTTGGAGCAATAATTTATAAATTGAATGAAATGTTTTGTGTACAGTCGAGCAAATGAAAATATATTTTGATTTTCTACACCTGTGGATTTTTTTGATCTGTATTTTTTCGTTGCTTACTGGAGAAGAAAGTTGAAGTTTCAAGTTTGTCTACATTTTCTAAAACTGCACACAAGGCTTTCTTGGCCTTGCACTTGACAATTTTTCAACAGTTCCTAATGTAAATGAATAATTACTTGTGATTACAAAACCCAAATGGTTGTTTAATAGCTACCTAGAGCCAAATTTTTATTTTTGTCTTTCCAACTTACGGCATTTGTATTAATGTGTTTATTGCAAATGATGTCAAGCAGCCCAAACTCGTTATTGAATTTGATCTTATTTCAGTGGTATATGTATGTTGGTAGATGTTCATGTAACATATCAGTTGGCAGTTGCAGCTGTCAGTTCTACCATATAAACTTGTAAACTACAATATAAAATGGTTGTGAAATTTTTTGTTTTTCCTGTATTTGGAGAGTTTTTCTCTTTTCTGTCATTCTAATGCTGTTGTGCAATATACCTTGACAGTAGATTAGATTTCTTACAAAAAATGTAAAATTAAAAAAAGAAAAAAAAAAGCTTGTAACACAATTTACTTTGTGTTGCTATGGTACTTTCATGTGTATCACCAATACTGTTAATTTTAAAGCATTCCAAGCCTTCCAAAATAGCTTTTAAAAGATATAATTTGCAATACAACACTGCATTCAAGACTTTGTGTAAACAATGTTAAGAGGTCATCCCTTAATTATTAATATGCTTTAATTTTATTTTTAACTTTGCTGTTACCTTGATGCACAAAAGTAGATTTTGAATAGCTTTGAGAATAATAGGTGTATTAATGGTAATGTTTGAATTACTTCTCGTGCACTGGGGCATTAATATTTTTAACTCAATTCAATAACATATCCAGTAGTTACACTTCTGTGGTATCATTTATTTATGAAATAATCTTTTGTACAGGTTTTCTGAAGTGCCAAATTAAATTGTTTGATAGAATTACTTCATACATATTAGATGTAATTTGATCTGTCATGTAACTAATTTTCATACTGGTGAGTGATATAGAAATTATTTCAAGGTAGTAAGATATGAATGCATGTGCAATTGTTAACTTAGCACCCAGATTTGATGTTGAATTGGAAGTAATGCGTTTGACCAATTAATGTAGGGATGACCTCTAACTATTAATTTCACACTGTATATGTGAAATGTAAAATTGTTAATTTGTTCATTGACTGAATAAGGTCTGGTAGTTAATGTATTATTCACTTCGGTATATGTCCATTTGCATGAATTTATTGCTTTTTTCTTTATAGTCAGTTCAAGTACAAATTTTAAATATATATTATATTTGATGAATAGTCTGGAATTTTATTGTGTTAAAAATTTGTGTCCTTTTCATTTTGTTCTTTACACATATTAACATTTTGCTCATTTTTTTGGTCTTAACCATAGGAGAGTGAGTCATGAAGGTAACTCATATTCTCCCTTTTTCTATGAGATTTTTCTTGGAGTATTTTACTCCAAATGATGTCTTGATTGAATTTGCTGTTAATTGAGAACTATCAGGACAGTGGGTTCCTGAATCGATACTCCCAAAACAATTTTTTTGAGTGATTTTTAAGACTGTGAGCTTTATTACACATAATAAACTCAGTGAACGTATATTAGTAACATTTTGTATTAGTTTAAGTTTAAGGCTTTTGGCTCACTCATTTGCGTATACAGTTTTTAAAGGTTCATCATTATAATGGGAATCATAAATAGGTGAATACACTTACCTGGGTTCTGCTTGTTCTGGGGAACAAAAGTAATTTGTGCTAGTAGCATTCCAGTATTGTATTAGCCTTATATGTATATATACATGCATATATACATACCTTTGTACCTGTGTATTGTACATTAAGCTCATGTGAGCAAGCTAATCCTAATGGGCAATAATAACTTGTATTAATATTTCTGAAACTTGATACTGCTAAAACAGAGGAATTCACTGAAATTCTGATCATTTTTTTCTGGTGTTTGGTTTTTAGTATAATCTCATTCACACACCATTGATATTTTTCTTGACTTTGATAATTTGACTTCATTTCGAATTTGTATTATACAAACTTGTGAATAGATACATGCAACAGATTGTGAACTTAGTGGATTCATTGAATTTTATCAAGAAGAGTAGTATTTTTTATATTAGAACGTTGATTTGATTCTTTGGGGTTGGAAACCTAGTAGTGAAGTGTGCCACATGTTCAAATTTTGTAGTAGAATTTAAATCTTTTATATAAACAGATCTGAAATCTGTTGAAATAACATGAAACTCTGTTTGTATATGTGGAAAGACCTCAGATGAAAGTTAACAATATTTAGAATGGGTAGAAAAAATTACTTTCCTTTTTCTGACACCAAAATGTTTTCCTGTGGTGTATGAAAAGATGAGAGAGTTAGGTTTATGAAAATAATGATATATCTAATGAGGAATGTAGAAAATGATCTGTATTTATTGAAGTTGAAGGATCTAGAGGAAATGTGAAAATGTATGAATCCGTGATGAACATTTTTAAGAATATTTGTTTCCATTGAAACTCCTGAAAATGGGAAATTTCTAGTCACCTTTTGTATTGTTTTATTTTAGTGTCATTGCAATCTTTCCATCATTAGTAATTTAAACGAGGTTTTCATAATTGAATTATTAATGTATTTGAGCAAATTGGGAATTCCAAAACCTTTCGGATTTATCATCTTCCTCGGGCAGAATCATTCAGCACATTAAAGCAACTACAACTAAGCTACCACAAATTGAAAACTATTGTCCTTTTGCAAAAATGAATTTATAGTGTAGGGAGGGTATGAGATACTCATAAAATGGATCCTCAGGAGTTTAAATGTAACATTCCTCTCCAAGTGTTTGACATATTTTACTGTGCTTCCTCAAATTGTTAATTGTTTGCTAATGACAGAGTGTGAAAGGAATAACCACCTTTTGAAATACAGTGGGAAGTCAATTATCTGAACATCATTCATCCAAAACATCAAATATCGAAACTCATATTTTCTCTGTATAATTATTTTTAATCAAGTACCATATACTACACGTATTTATTTTCTTTTGTAATACTGAGTATTGAGAATGATCCCTGATATGATTGACTGTGATAAAATATTAACGATATACTGTACTGTAGTCAATCATCTGACTTCAGTGAACTTTGACAAATCCTAATGCTTAAGAACTTGCAATGCTTATTATTAGATCTTCATTTCAGCCATGGAAGATCAGCGATTTCTTCAAGAAATAAGGTACTAAGTGCTGAAGTATGCCAGTGTCTATTAACTACAGGATTTTATATGTACAGTGCAGTACATACTCTCAACTCTCAGTACATACTCAGTAGAATGGTACATACTCTCAAAGAAATTTTATACATACAGCATTTTATGTACACTTGCCATTTTAATGTTTGGTTATCTGAATTTTTGAATATTCGAATTATACCTGGTCTCAGTTTAGATAATTGATGTCCCACTGTGTATATGTAGAGAACAATTATTGAACCAAACAGATTACATTAGCTTTCTTTTGTAAATGAAAGGATTGAGTTCATGTTCTCTTCAAATTAATGTACATTGAGATTTTGCACTTCAAATGTGTTCATCATTTCTTGAGTGAAAGCTTGGTAAAAAAGAAATGTAAAAAAATAGAGAAGGAAGTAGGTGATTCAGTAGTTAAAAATTCACAACCTGAAAAACTATTGGTTTACTTGAGAAATCTTCCAGTTTCATATCTAATATTTCACAGTATCTCAAGGGGATATTTCTTAAACAGTGTTTGTCATCGTTTTCCTCTTTTCTGGTTGGAGCATTCTAATTGCTGAATACGTATGTAAATTTATGACCTGAAAACCAAACCTTATCTCAGAAGAGATATCGAAAATTTTGATCAGAATTTTGATTGAAGTTTCTCTTTTCGTTGTATATCCAGACAGGATGTCTGTCTGTTTTTCAAACCAGTCAAGTGCCTTCGTTATCTATTGCATAGCAGACAGGGTCTAAAACTTGTTTTACATTAATTTGTTTTTATATACTCATTTGAAATCTTATTTTCTATAATAAAGTAATTTAATACCTGCATTTGTTGTAAAAGGAATTGGAAATTATCGTTGAATGGAAATGTCTTATTTCTATTGATGAACAGAACTAAGTTTTGTTGATAAATTCAAATCAATTGAGGCAGTTTGTACTTTGACAGTTCATGGTTTTGGATAATGTATGGGTGGGGGGGAATATAAATCTTTTATATTTTATTATACATTATTTTGAAATCCTTAGATTTAACATTTGTGCTAACATTTGTACATGTTTAGACAAAATATGTTGTGCTGCTATTATTTTATTGTGGGGTGGGTCACTGTTGGCCAATAAATTATTTTTTGTATAAACTTCAACATGCCTCTTAAAATTTTTGGCTGAGGTGCATGTTTCTTGCTTTGAGGCACTGCAGCACTATTCATTTGTTTGAAAATGTATTTGTCTTGAGAATATGTAGTATTACTTGCATTTTATACGTAACTGTATTTATACAGCATTATTTTTAAATTCATTTGAGTGTTACTTAGTGTAATTTCAAAATTCAGAAAACTTTAAGATAATGTGATTTTGTGAGGAATATAAATGGGTTCAGCTGTATTTTTAAGTAATTTTAAATGAGCATTAATATTGGGGGCCTAAATGTTGTCACTTTTCTTCATTATAAAAATTTCTATAGGAGATTAAGCCATAGGCATTATATCAAAATTGAATTAGCACATTTAGGGATATACATATATATATATATATATATATATATATATATATAATATATATATATATATATACACATATATATATATATATATATATATATATATATATATATATATATATATACAAAATTTTATTTCTATTCACCAAATTGTTTTGAGCCCAGATGTACCAGCAGTCTGTTAAAAAGTGAGGGGTTTTTTTTTTGGTAGTCAATTTTTTTAACGGTTTGTTTTATTTTATTTTTTTCTCAAAGAGTTTCTTTTATTTTCATCTCTACTCAACATGTTATTTGTGGCAAGTTGTGCCAGGTATGCTCTTTATAGTATTTTTACACAATATACTGGAATTAGTAAAATTTAACATTACAAAATGCTGAATGAAGCCTATTAAGCTAGTACAGCCATAAAAATGGCGTTAGTGAACGGAAATAATAGGAAACTATACCCTTACTTAAGCAATAAAGACTATATCAAAAGTGTGTATAATTCAGTTCACACAGTAAAGAGCTTGTTAAGCTAGCCTTTGGGTTTTTTTGGTAGCATTCTCTGGGATTGCAAATTATACCCGAGCTAATTGCAGTTTTTAAAGTAGGAATGGGCAGCAATTGACTTGTTATCTTGTTACTATTATTTTCAAAAAGAAAAATGTAAAAAATATTAATATTTATGCAAGTGATTTAAAAAATGGTTGTGATGCTTAAATTTCTAAATTGATGCTTAGAACCTTTGTGAAACAAGAGCACACTAAATTTTAACTCTGGTACAGAGGAGCAATATTATTTTTCCGTGCACCATTTGTATCTTTGTTTTTATGTGGTACAATGAAATTGTATATTTTAAAGTTATATATTATTATTTCTTGCAAATGGTTATATAACATTTATTATATTTTAAGAGTTTGTATTTTTTTATGCAATTATTAATTATTAAAGCGTGAAGCTCATAAAACTGGAATTCATTTTAAACTAGAGAAATTCCACTTTGCTTAACGCACATTTTCACCAAAGGAATAATCTTATAATTTGTTCAGCAGCACAAACTACTATCACAGCTCATATTATTTTTAAAATGTAGTATGTTAGAATTTAAAGTAACCAATTGATAAGTTATCTTCATGACTTGCTCACTGACTGAGATTTTATTTATCATTGTATGTTGTTATTTTTTTGTTTGTTTTTGCATGAATCAAGTCAAATGTTTAACATATCATATCCCTTTCTGAGTAAGCTGTTGATTTGCACTTGTTTGAGGGTAATTGAAGCTAGCAGATTCTTGTTACAATGGAAATTGTAGTCTGATGCAGTAGATTTCATAATGTTCTGTCATTTGCACCGAATTATAGAATACATAGAGCAAATAAATGCTGATATGTTGAGTGTCTTAATCTGTTTCATACTGGACAAGCAATTTATTTTAAAATATTTCTTAGAAAACACTGTATATATTATAAAATATTTTTGAACATTCTGTGCTTTTGGAAAAGTGGACTTCCATTATTAAGTGTTGAAAAATGTACGTTAAAAGTTGACTATGTATGAATAGTTTCATTAAACTTTCTGTGTACTGTGTAGATTCAAACAGTTGTTTGTGATTCTTATGTTCAGATAAAAAGGTCACAGAAACCCTGTGCGATGAAAATGCTTTTGCATACTGGCTGAACGTTTTTATGATTTAATTTTAGCATTAAAATAAGCTGTATATTTTGCCTAATGAGGTTAATTGAATGTTTGATGCAATCTTTATATAACTAGTCTTATGTATGATAATTACATCATTTTTATAATAAACATTTAAAACTGTAATTGCCACTGGTGGCCAAATATTTGTGTATATCTTTTGATTTTGTCGTTATTATTTTATATATTAAATTGGTTTTTAATGACTAAGTTGTATTTGATCCATAAAATGAGAGGGCCTAATTAATTATTGATGCCCACACAAGTATTGTCACAGTGAAAAGATTTGTTAATCAGGGTGCCTGTTAGTATGAGATATTCAGCAGTTCCAGCTGATTATTTTTTTTGAAAATTGTTACTTTTACTTAAAGATGCTTAATTGATATGTATGATGTTCTTTCACTTTCAATAAAACTCAATAAAATGTTAGTATTCTCTTCGTAATTTTTCTAATTGTTTTATGGGATCAAGATATATTGATAGTGCTAATCCCTGCTAAATCTTTCTCTGTCTGCTATCAGATATAACATTTTGATTCAATGAGTTCAACAGATTCTAATTCATTTTAACTTGTGTTTTAGTATTAAGGGAGTCAATCATCAAACTCATCAGAAGTTTCAAAAATCCAAAGAACATTAATACAAATAGCCCATCTTATATCTGATCCTATCTTACAAAATACTAAAGAATTTTTACCCATTGTTTGCTATCAATGATATCTGCAAGAACATAGTTTTAAAAAAAAGAAATTGCTGAAAAGTAGGACATGTTTACAATAATATTAATATTTTATTGCTTACAGATTTGTACAGGTATCAAGCCAGGTCAGTTTTTTCCTTTTTAATAATAGTAACTAAATATCACTTACAATAACAGCCTTGGTCAGTTGGCATAGTTTCTTGCAGTGATTATTTATTACTTTATCTTACAGTGGTAATTTTTACATTATATTACAATAATCTATAAGAATTATCACATAATCTTAGAAGTATAAATTATATTAGCATAAAGTAATAATTAAAGTAGCTTATAGTAGAAATTAGAAAAATAAATTTAAACAGTTCATAATGAACATTACATTAATTAACATTCAGTACGTTAACTTTGCATTTGATATGATTGGGAGAGTAGTGGCATATTGAGAAATCCTGGCACTCATGAACGTATAATACTATATGTACTACAAGCCATGAACATATAGTATTATGTCTATGTAACAATATATGACTAAATGTGTGTGCGACAAGCATAGAATTGGCGCCCCAGTCAGATACAGTATAGTAGATTTTCGTAGAACAAAGTGCTTAGTCAAGTTTACGAAACTGCTGTTTAGTTAAACACACTAACGCACGTATAGTAATGTTAACTAAGCAGGTCGTACCCGGGACGAAAAGCATCTAGTGGAGAAAACTAAACGAATCGTTGCGTTGATTAATGCATTGAGTACTATTTACTAGAGGTCTGCATTCTCCGCGATTTTTACCGACCAGCGCTCGCTCGCCTCTCTTCTCTCGAGACCACGCGCTCGACTGTCCTTCGCAGCCGGTTGCGGACTCCCGGGAGCCGGCGACCGATCGAGACTCGGCCGGTCTCGACAACCGGCGGACCCCGTTCAAGCGAACTGCGCCACGTAACAATCGGCCGACACGTCGGAGTAAATATCTAATGCCAAGTTTCAGGAAAGGGAATGGTATTGAATGGTTTTTAGAATAAATGACCAATAATTTCGTTTTTTCAAAATTTAAAATATAGACGAATTTTAATATTAATTTTCAAATAATAAATTTTAATATAAAAAAAATAATAAAAAGCTTTAAAAATTGACTCCTCGGACGCACGGGAGAACCTCATGTGACTTCAAAGAAAAGGCACTCAAAAGTTTTAGAGATAAATTCCGTTCTTTGTAATGACTAGGTATCGGATGCTTCGGAAATTGCCTATTTTATTCTAATGAACATAAAATTATTAATTTTCCTTCACTTTATATGGTGTAAATACAAATGCTCTGCTAAATTTAGATGCAAGTGCAATGAAATATATTAGTACCTTTCCCTTCCAATTTTGTATTTTTGCCGTCTTTTTCCAAATATTTTTGTTGTTGTAATTTTCAGGCATCTGAAACGCAGGTCTTAGTTTCTTAACCCGGCAGTAGGCGTGCGGGGTGCCTCAGTCACCTCAGCATTGTTTTGAGCTCATTGTACTTTTAGTTTTATTTATAATCTTGCGAGCTTCTCAATATCTTTCGAGGAAAGCTTTGTGCACATATCTCGACCCTTCTCTTTCAACTGCTTCCTGTCCTTTCCTGGAAATTTCGTCGCAAAGGCGATGGCGCGCTGCCTGGGAGCCATCGAGTCACCTCGCACAACCTTTGTTATCGCTTCCTGCCACGCTGTTCACAGTAGTTCACCCAAAGGAAGGGGGTCTCGTGGAGCTTCAATACTACTCCACAGAAGTCAATGATTCACAATTTCAGCTTTTACGATTTTTTAATTACAATTAATCGCTTATCTTGTATTGAAACGAAAAATAATGGAATAATTGAAAAACATTGTACTCGTACATATAAAACTTTATATGCATCATTTCATGTATACATACTTTTGACGAATTTAAAATAATGTTAAACGTGTGTATATAATAGTAAATAATGTATTTTGAATTATTGAGTTGAATAGGCTGAAGTGCCGTGACCGCTGTTGTTTGGCCGCCGACTGAGTCGACAAATACAGAGGCCATGGCGGCTTACATCAACTATTTCACAATAAATTACTACGCCCAATGACAAGACGTTTTGATGCAAGGAAAATAGTACCCACCTCATTTTTGTTTAGCATATGCTTTTTTCTTATATACTCGTGAAATTATGACCAAATATTCATTGTATTTAATAAATATGCCTTATATTCGGGTTTGTAAGAAACTTCAATGACATTACAATTGGTACGCAACGAATTATCTTCCCTCAAGCACTATAAATATAGAAAAAAAAATATTTTCAGAGTCTTTGTTTGCCTTAATTCTTTCAAAAAATGTATTGTTTGTCTCTATAAAATTATTTCCAGTCAATCGATAAATTGTTACTTTTCAACAAATTAATAGTTTAATTGAAATTGTATTTTCTTTCGATTACAGTGAATTGAAAGTGTTGCGATCACTACACGCGGCGACTTTATACCCCGTACATGCATTGAGGGGCGAAGCTACTGTGCAGTCCGGTGCTTGGCCCAGCGGCCGAGCGCCCGGCGACTCCCGCGTCTCGGCGGGAGCCGTAAGGCTGCCGGTCGAAATGTCCGTTAAACAGCTATCTCTTCCCCCCCAAGCAAGGTCCCCCACCCTTCGCCGAGCGTCGGCGCGGAGCCCGAGAGTCTCGAGCGGTTGTTTTCGCCTGATTGCAGAGCTCTACTATTTACTAAACAGTGCAGTGAAAATAACTAAAGGAAACGTGAAAGGGAATACTTTCTTTCGGTCCCTCCAAGCTGGTAGCAACTGGGGTTCCGCAGCGGTCACCCATCCTCCGACCCGCGGACGTGCACTTCCTTAACTTCGGTTACCTGATCGACCCTAGCCTAGCAGAGCAGCTATGGACATAAGTTACTGGCTATGGGCTGTCGACGGTATTTCTACCATTAATTTAGAATATAACAATTATTGAAAACCAGTAAAATATTAAACTCGCCATTTATATAGCATATAATGCTATATACAGCGTTGAATTCTCACACTTCAGACGGGTTCTATAGCCATTTCAATTGGTCAGGTTGCTGAGAACGAGCGCTTACTAAACAGTATTTAGTAACCAGTGCTTACTAAACAGAGTTTAGTAAGTGTGACGACATGAAACGTAGATCTCATCAAATGATTTTATCTACGAAACAAGAATAGTACCACTGACAATTCTCTTTGTTCATTCACTCACGATTACGAGTTGTTTAATGTACTAAACGGAACTAAATCACGTTTAGTGAATCTTACTACACGAATAATTGTATTTACTATACGATAGCTTACTAAACTTATTTAGTTCATTCCACTACAGCATTTCTCTCAGTGTGTGGAAGAGAAAACATGAGGGTGTATACTTTTATTTTTTTTAACGTTACGTCCGAAGGGCACACACTTGAGAGGGAGAGAGAAGGCAGATTCCAATGGGGAATAGCAACGTCAATACAGCTCCCACTTTTACGGCTCCCTGTTTGGAGTCTGCCTTCCCTCTCCCTTTTTCTTGCATGACCCTGAGACACCACGTTAAAAAAGTCTTAAGTTGACTAGTGGTGCTCCAGAATGGCACAGACTTTCCCGTATTAGTTTTCTATTTTCTACGGTCTTCGCTAGCTTTCGGAATTGCCACATGCTCTTTCTTGCCAACTGTCATTATCACCGCCAAAAGTACATTTTTTTTGGTCATTTTCTTACTTTTTCGGTTTCCTATTGGTAGAACGAAAATATTAATTTTAGAATATTAAAAAACACAAAAATCTAGTCGTAAATGGCAATTTTCTTTTAAAAATTATGTGCCTTTAAGAGAAAATGGCGTTTTAGCACTACTAAAAATGCGAAATTTGAAGATCATTTTCACAGAAAATGTTTGAGTTTTCAAAATACTTTATTTGAAGTTATTTGAAGCACTTACACTCACAAATATAATAAAGTTTACAAATTGCTGGTAATGTGCACATTAAAGATGTGAGAGATCTTTCAAAAAAACTACAATTATGTAATTTTTGAAAAAAAAAACAAAAAAATAACTCAAAATAAACTTTACGCTATACTAAAGAGTGTAATTAGCACTATCCGTTACGAAAGTTTCAAGAAAAAAATTGCAGCCATATACGAGAAGATGGCGTTTGAGCATTTCTGAAAATGTCGAAATTTGAGCTACTTTTCACAGAAAACGGTAGTGTTTTCAAGAAACTTTACTTGACATTATTTAAAGCATATATACTCGTAAATATAATAATGTGAAAAAGTCGCCGATAATGTAAATATTAACGACGTGAGAGACGAGTAAAAAAAATTAAATTTTGTAATTTTTGAAAAAACCAACCGATAGACCAAAATGGCTTTTATGTCATTGATAGAGTACATTTACCACTATTCCTACCAAAAGTTTAAAGAAAACATTTGGAGCCGTTTTTGAGAAAATCTTATTTTTGTAATTTTTTAAAAATTGCACATATTGCACGCAATATTGCACGAAACTAACCAAAATTTTGAAAAACATTTACATGACCTTTATTAAAGAACTCAATATGCAGAACAAATTTTATTTGAAGAAAAAGTCTCTATCTTCACTTTTGTAGTTGGAGAAAGACGCCGAAAAAAATTCAAACTTTCACAATTTTCGAAAATTCAGAGCTGTACGTGAAAATCGGACCTATGCCATGTTAAAAAGTGTATTTTCCTCTATTCATACAAGAAATTTAAAGAAAAAATTTGGAGCCGTTTTTGAGAAAATTTTGAAAATCCCCTGGGGGCTTCATATAAAGTACCCCTAAATTTTGAAGAATCTTTTTCAAAATCTCAAAGTTTCGACTAGAATCAGATCGACCGGGGAATATCCATTTTGGAAGAAATCGTACGTATGGTTTAGGCGCTAGCAGTGTTCACAGACGGACGGACAGACGGACGTTTTCCTTTCAATTGGGTTTTCGGTATCAAGGACCTAGAAAACAGGGTTTCTGGCTGCACCACGTGTTAGGGGATTTTTTTTCTTAATTTAGCAACTGGTTTTATCCACTTATTCGTTTTCACGGCCCGGCAATTAATTTTTTTCCGCCGAAAATTGGCCATTTTTTCGCGCAGCATTACATAACTTTCCCTATACTACGTATATCACTCCGTGTATACGTACGTATACGGGAAAGTAAAAATAACAGTTACTCTTGCAATAATACAAAGGAAATTGTACTGGGATTTTTCTAACTCTGCCCCTATGGCCACGATGGAACGGCATTTCGGCACGGCATTTCGCGTCTTTCTCCGCCATGCCGCTAGAAGTCGCATGATCGTAAGCACTGCCTGATACGGTCGCGATCATGCGATATCTGGCGGCACGACTGAGAACGTCGCGAATATTCGTGGCATATTCCATCGTGAAGACGGGCCTTGAGGGGCAAAGTTAAAAAAGCCGCAGTTTGGTTATTGAATTGCAACAACTATTGCTTATGCATTACAGCAACTTGATCAGTTTATAATTATGTATTTACATAGGTGCAAAGGCCGTTTTTGTGTACTGGCACGAGGAGAGGTGGCTCAGGGCATCGACTGATGTCACTGCAGTACCTCTGATCGGGAGGTCCTCTGTTCGAGTTCAGGCGGTGCAGTATTTTCTACACTAACCTGAACAAAATTTCATGTCATTCCGAGTATCCATCGCGGCGAGTGTTGCGTGTAAGCGCTGCTGAGAAGTGGCAACGCTGTTCTCCATAATTACTGTACTGCAACCAAATGCTTGAACGCACTATAGGTCGAGTTCTATCGCTGTCTGGAGAATTCTGGCTGCCGGCTGTTGTTATCGGTAGTTTTCCGTAGTTTCTCCGATGGATACCAGGCGATAGCCGGAGCAGTACCTTAACAAACGGACCACGGACCGCGCAATCTTTCCTCCCCATTGCTTGTCCTATCCTACTCCTTACACTTACGAGCACTACACTACTACACATGCCGCGAGATCGATCGGGAGCTTAGAACTTGTCCCGGGTGCGGCGGTGCCCCGCTGGTGGGAGATACCTGGTTAGGGAAAACCCCCTAGCTGACTGTAGGTCGTTACCGGATCTCACCATCCAGCGGGGAAGATCATCGCTACAGCCCCAGAAACATGCACTACACTTACGAGACTAATGACCTTATCTGTTGACGCGCCCAGAAACCTCAATCAATTGGGTACAGGCTGAGGAGGCTCGTGCCTCAGACTATGTTAAGGGTGACCCTGCAGATGAAAAAATTATTAAAGAAAATTATTGCAAATTGTTTTCTTTTTTGTAAAAATTCAGGTAAAATGCAGGCCTTTGAACTATTAGCATTTGAGTTATTATTATTTTTCCACTACATCACGACTAAAGATGTTATGAGTCGGCTCAATATAAAATCTACTCCAGGTTGCAACCAGCTACCTAAGGAGCAGATCCGGTGACTGTCAGTGCCTCTACAATAATTTTGCGCAAAATGTGGGCTGTTCCAAATAAAGCAATTTCTTGCACTTCCCAGTCTTTTGAATTACCGGGGAGTTTGGACATGTTCTTACTCAAATTTTGCGGAACAAATCCCAGAGCTCCGATAACTATCGGGACGACCTGTGCTTTTACACCCCACATTCGGCTGATTTCGATTTCCAAACTCTTGTATTTAAGACTTTTCTCTGCCTCCTTGGTAACGACGTTTTGATCGCAAGGTACAGCAACATCGATTAGTAAACACGATTTTTTCGCCAAATCCCGGATAACTATATCCGGTTTGTTTGCCGCTATCGTGCGATCAGTTTGAATTTGTTGGTCGTACAATATCGTACACAATCCAACAGACGTCACCGGTTTTGCTGAGTGTTCGTACCACTTGGGACATTTGTTTGGTACTTCGAGGGCGGTACAGATCTGCCAGTGGAGGTAGCTACACACCCTGTCATGTCTTTTCAGGTATTCAGTCTTTGCTAGGATTGGACAAGCTGAGACAATATGATCAATGGTTTCTACTTGCTCCTGGCAAATGTGGCATTTATCATCTTGGGAAATTCTGAGAACCGCTTTATCATAATGTGTTCTCAACGCCTGATCTTTGGCAGCTACTAGAACTGCTTCCGATTCTGGCTCCATTCTTCCCCTTTTAAGCCACATAGATGATTCATCTTTATTGATCTACACCTTGTCCATTCTTTTTAGATATTGTCCGTGGAGTGGTTTGTCTCTCCACGACTTCTTTAACATTTTTTGTGTCTCACACTTCATGTTTAGCAGCATCAGAAGTTCAGTGTCTTTGTTATTCGACGTGTCTTGCCTAGTTTTCTTCGCAATGTTTCTTGCTACACTAACAATGCCTCTGTTTCCCATTCTTCGGTCAGATTTCATTACCTGCCTCATTAGAGGGTCGTCTTGATGGCTGACTACATACTTCCCCAACCCGACTATTGCGTTGTGCCAGGAGGCCTCAATTTGTCTGAGGCCTCTTCCTCCTTCCTTACGTGCCACATAAAGTCTATGTATATCAGCTCGAGGGTGGGCAGCATGATGCATTGTTAGCAGTTTTCTGGTTTTTCGATCCATGGTGCGAATTTCTTGCTCAGTCCAGTCCACTAGTCCAAAACTGTATTCGGCTACAGGTACCGCCAAACTACCTATTGCAGATATTTTATTCCTGGAATTCAGAGCGGACTGCAGGACCAGTCTCACTCTCCTATAATACTCCCTACGAATTCTCTCTTTCATTCTGTCATTCTTCAATGCCCAGATATTTGTAAGTTTTACCTGGCTCAAGAACTTGAATCACAGTGTGCGTATCAATTTCAATGTTCTCAGACGTTGTGAGTTTCCCTCTTTTTAAATTGATTTTTGCACACTTGTCAAGACCAAACTTCATGCAGATGTCATTGCTAAAGTCATTCACGACAGACAGCATTTGGGAGAGAATCGCTTCATTCTTGGCAAACACTTTCAGATCATCCATGTAAAACAAATGTGATACTGGCCTTTCATCACCATGGAGCTTAAAACCAAAGTCAGCTTGCGACAACTGTCTCGATAGTGGGATCAAACTAATGCAAAACAGCAGAGGGGATAGTGAATCTCCTTGAAAAATACCCCTGTAAATCTGAATACTTCTGGTTTCTACTGCTTCCTTTCCGCTGTGGATTAGTAACCTGGTATTCCACGACTTCATACTAGCCTTGCAAAATTCAATAAGTCTAGGATGAAATCGATAGATCTCCAGGGTCTTCAAAATCCAATCGTGTGGTACACTATCAAAGGCCTTTTGGTAGTCAATCCAAGCCATGCTCAAATTACGTTTGCGTTTCTTTACATCATTCAAGATGACTTTATTCAGTAGCAAGATTTCCTTACACCCATAAGAGCCTTTACGACATCCTTTTTGTTCAGCTGGCATTAGATGATTCTTATCTAGATGTCTATACATTTTGTCAGCTATGGCTGAAGTTATAACTTTGTACAGTACTGGCAGACAAGTAATTGGCCTGTAGTTCTTCGCCAAAGAGCTGTCTCCCGCTTTGGGTAGCAAATACGTGATGCCGCGTGTGAGCCATTCCGGGATTTCCTTTGGGTTTTCAAAAATTTTATTAACAGCCTTTGCTAGATGAGAATGTATTGCTGTTAATTTCTTAATCCAATAAATCTGGATCTTATCAATCCCGGGGGACTTCCAGTTTCCCATGTTCTTAATTGCTTGGAAGAGATCCTCTTCCGAGAATTGGTGAACATCTTCCACTGTTTCTACAAGTTCATCGGCAGCATCAACTTCAGATTGAAGCCAAGATGCGTCTTTGTTGTAGGATCTGCTCTCTTCCCAGATCCCTGCCCAAAATGCTTCGACGTCATCTTTTGAAGGAGTAACAGCTTTGCCATTCGGTTTTTGAGTCAGACTGCGATAGAATCTCTTCGCGTCTGTTTCAAACAACCGGTTCTGTACACGGAAATCTATTCTACGTTTGTACCTTCTTATTCGTTGAGCCCATGCTTGAATTTTCTCTTTTAGCTTCTCAACTACCATTAGCCTGCTGGTGTCATTTTCAATTTGGTATTTTTGTTCAACATTGAATATTTTTCGTTGAACTTTAGAGGTGTGCGTAGATTTAGAAGATGCCTCAGCTAAGAATGATATTTCACGCCGGGTGTCGGCTATCCGTTTCATAATTCTGTTCATCCATGGGGGTACAGAGCTGTTTACTCTGGTTTGCTGTCGGCCGTCGGTGTTCTTGGCTGGCCCCAAAATTATCTGAGATACTAGATATCCAGTTGCATATATGATGTGATTGATTTCAGTAATATCTAGATCTCTGCCTGGGGTCTCCACCACCTCATTTAAGACAGAATTCACTGTTTCTATCACTCTTTTAGCTTTGGCATTTTCGTATATTCTCCTCAACGGTTCGCGAGATTCAAACGGAAGTTGACTAACTCTTTCTATCTCGCGCCGAAGGAGATTTCGCATCATGTCCTTATCGTGTAATTCATTGCCAGATGAGTTTTCACCACTGACGTGTGTTTCACTGGAAAGAGATGAACCTTCCACGGGATCATCATTTTCAAGTTCTACATGTTCGTCATGTGGATTGTTCGAGCGAAATACATACTCCGCATTTCTCTCAATGTCAGCAAGTTGTTCTGCTGTGAATTTTCCACTGCTGAGTATGTATCGTCGTTGACTGGCAAGCTTCTTTGAGTCTAGGGTAGGTCTCATATCTGGGTTCCGCTCTCTCCATACCTTGAACACTTCTATTTCTGAGCCCCCATTTTTCGCTTTTGCATAGTAAAAGCACCACATCACCTCCTTTAATTCATCCCGGGTCCATCTCTGACGATGGCTTCGAGCTACTGCCGGCTCTGGGTCCCTGGGACTAACACCCGTGGGATGGCCAGACGTCGACAAGGTGACATTAGCTCGGTTTCTGAGCAGGTATGGGACATTGGTAGAACAAGGCACGTTAAGATTCATTACATTGCTTGTTCTATCCATTTTGCTCATTGGTTTGAATTGAGGATTCGCAGGACGCAAGTTCGAGTTCACAGATCACACTTAACCCTCGGGTTGTTTCCTGCCATCCGTTACTGCGACCCACAGTGGCCTCGGGGCATCCCCCCGCAGGGCCCAGCAAGGGGTCCCTCCGATCGCCAGTCGGCATTACTAAACCCTACGGGATTTTCACTGACTGCTGAAGGCAGCCTCCTTCGCTGGCTAATGCAAGGTTCGGGCCTCCACTCTAATCAGTGGCCTGGTGTGCCAACCCAGTTTCTCTCCTGTACCCTCTATGGGCCGACAACAGGAAGTCCAAAGGTTCATGACCCTTCCCTCTCTACTTACTTCCCACTCTCCTCAAAATGGAGTACTTCTTCGTCTGACCCCTCACCTTCAACCTATTCAGCAAGGGAGGCCCTACCGGTAGCTAGGCTACCACTGACATAGCTTTAAGACTCATGGGGGTACTCAAGCTCCACCACCAACTCCAAGGTCGTGTATGTTATGTTTCAATGGCGAATTTAAGTATATAGAGGAGAAATAAGATTTAAATTAATTTATACGGTCGCCAGAGACTTTTTGTCACGCACGAGAAAACGCTAGAAGACGTACAACTGCCCAAGGAGAATTCAAAGTACAAAAATGAATGTAATAAAGGCAGAGGGACCGGAAATGATTACCTAATGGATTGAGCGGGCCTAACACAAAAACCCTAGGCTTTGGACCCTTCCTCAGATTGGCAGAGAATCCCAGTGGGGAAATCTACGATCAGGAACGAGGAAAACTTGTGCGGGAGAATAACTTGAAAATCAAGGATAGCATGATTATTACACACCCAGACTCGATAAATATTCAACGTTTATTTGCCAATTTATTTCAGCATCAAATACCTGAAAGAAAGGAAAGAAACAATTTACAAACAAGCTGAAAACAGGGAAATAATTCAAATTTATTCAGGAATGAAACATCTGTACAAACTTTGAATCTAAACAGAATTACTGGTCACTGAGATGAAATAAGCAATGTGACAGAGGCCCAATATGGAATACCTCTCAAAAAAGGCATAAGAACAAATCAAGAATGGAATACTTACACAGTAATTACAATTTCATAGCGGAAAACAATTCAAAATATAATACCAAAAATCGTTTTGCAAACCCCAGAAAATTACAATAATGCATAAGCCTAAAAAATGAAACAATTTAAAATACACAAAAATTACAAAACGAACGACCTAAAAGAATTACAACACAATAACAGCGCTAGATTGCTACAATTCAAAACTATTTAGAATCGACAGAGCTGAGTAACGAATCAACTTTGAACAGTAAAGGCAACAAACGAAAGAACAGCCGGAATGAGGCAGCCTGCGAGTTGAGAATAAATTCTCGTACACCCGAAATTTAGAAAAGGGATCGACAATTAATATACAAAATATTGGAGGGAAAATGATAAACTTACTGGCTGAATAGTGCACAATTGTATACACAGACAGCGTGGTTTTGCGTGGGGACAACGCAGCAATAGGCCTTGTCAGTCCCGACGCGCCGACTCAACCTCGCAAAAATGTCGCAAAGGCCACGGAGTCAAAGCGAATTCCGCCAAGTGGACTACAGGATACGCCTTGTGCATCCCTGCGCGAGTCTGCGGATCGCCAACAACATCTCACCTGTTTTGCGCCAGCCTCGACCAACGAAACGTCTACGACAGCAACTTGGACAGCTCAGGCCGCAAAACAGCGAACGTGAGACGCTTTAAAACGCGCCCGAATGCAAAACTCTCACGCTTGTGCACATCACTCACATACCACTGATCTCATTAATTAATCACATCTACGTTACCACTCCATTAGTGACGACGCAAAGGGTCGTAACAGAATTGATTACATATCAATCCTGAGAACACGCACAGCGGTGCGACAAAAAAAACGAGGCTCTGCCCCGGCAACTACCCCATTACCGGCCACACTATCTTAAGAGAGCGTCATAAGCGCGAGACAGCGCTTTAAATAGGAGAAAAACGTCACAGCAGCGTCATATGACGCGTCACTCAGCTAAATCGATTATTTTTCACCGAACAAACAAGTAATAACAAAGAACAAACAAACGTGCTTTGAACGAGAACATTGGAAGCTATACTGGGTTCGAGAGCGCGAAAAGGGTGATAATGCGATCTAGTGGCAAGCGGTAGAACTACCGCATTTCATGAAGTTAAATGGCAGAAATTGAAAACTTAATAACTTTTTCAATTTTGCAGCTAGAAAGCTGAACTTGGACTCATTTTAATCCTTAAAACACCTAAATTTAAGAACTTTTTACTAGAAGCCGTCACCTTTTCTGGTTCTCTTATAAAACACATATAAGGATGTTGCAAAATATTAAATAACTTTCATTCTAGTTTAATTATTACAAAAATGTTAGCCCCCTATCTGAAAATTTAACCATGTCTAGATATAGGCAAAACTGAATATTATCATAGCCCAAAGATTAAATTTGGTTGGCTGGTTTTTCTAAAAGTGACCAGAATACATGAAAATCTTAAATTATTTGTGGACACGTAAACTCAAATTCCACAACTATAAACTCAAACTAATTTACATCAAAATATAGCTTCTCGGATGTCTTGAGATGTCTTCTTGATAAAGGAAGCACAGTTAATCACACGTGGAATTTGACAGTGTACTCCCTAGGTGGAGTTATTATTATTATTATTATTATTATTATTATTATTATTATTATTATTATTATTATTATTATTATTATTATTCGTGACACTCGCCTGATGAAGCGACAAAACTACAACAAATTTGATTTTTTATGTTCTTTATATGACACATTGTAATTTTGTATAAACAAAATTTGCTTTATTAAAATATGAGAACCAAAATGGTCCATCACGTACCGTTTTTTAGGAGATATGCTTCTCATAGTTATACAAATTGTTTAGTATGGGGAATTGTAACATTAGCTTGATTATAGAAAATAAACCCTAAAAAGATTTTTTTCTACTCCCATTGTATAATTCTGTCATTTGATGGCTGCATCCCGTTTGCATAAGGATACTTATTTCGATACAAGTTTTCATTACGATACAAGTTCATGATCAATCACAGGGAAGCTTACAAACCAAGTATTGGCACTTAATTAATGATTGAACATCTTTACAGTAAATGTTTCGTTCGATTGTGTACATTAAAATTGCGTTTAATATTATATTATGCTTCTCATTTTTAATTTTTGTATTAGTAAATATTAATTAATTAAATATTTAAATAATTTTTTATTAGTAAAATGTGAAATAATTTAAAATAAATCTAATCGTATTTTCACTTTGATCCTATTTGACTAGCGCAGTGATAGTTATTGGAGGGAACATTTGACGAAGGTTAGATCTGAACGCAAGCAATTTTGGTTTATATATTGCTGCCGCAAGGTTGTCCTTAAAAAAGTCTAGTTTGAAATGTCTAGTTTATCAAAGGTGGACTTGACACTTCCAGAAGTAAGAGAAAAAGCGAAAATGGTGACGTCGGAATTATTGCCGCAACATCGTACTTCCTTGCAGGCGGGCAAACAAACAAACAATCGTGAAAAAGAAAAATAATGTTTAATGTAACAAAACAAAGATATATAATGAATTAGTTTATGTTTGCATTGTATACATTTAAAAAATATTTAATACGCCTGTAACAAGTAATGTACTTGAGCTTCCGGGTGAATGACCCCCATCTCGATCAGGTTTTTGTCCAGTTCCCCTGATCCATTGAGCAAATGCTGAGATGGCCCCTTGTTTTGCTTCTGGACGTAAATGTAGCTTCACTGTGCGCACGTTTTGTTGAGCACTCCTTTTTTTTGTAGTTCATTTACAGTTGAAATTGATTTTCTATAACTCGGGAAAAAACATTTTTCAAATATCTTTATTTTTCTAAAATAATTATTTTCTAAATTCATTTTTTCGTTTTTTTCGTTTTTTTTTCAAATAAAATTCTGACCCTCAAGAAAATGTGCGCAGATAAATTTCTTTCCCCACACGTCATATACAGTTTTTACTGTTTTTTTGACAAATAAATAAATAAACGAAGCCACCTGCTGTGGGTAGGGAGCTGTCCGCTAGGTGGCCTTGGCTGAATCCTGCATGTCAGTTGCCACGAAACGATTCAGTATAAAAGTTTAACTTTTAAAAGTCACCATTAGACGTAGAAAAAGTACCGTATGAAACTCGATGTAATGGATATTAATAAATTCGTGTTCACGATACGAGCGAGAAACTACGAGGGTTATTCCAAAAGTAAGGTCCGTGGTTGTTTTTTTAAAAAGTATCAAATATTTGTTCAAAACAATTGTTATATTTACATTCCTTACATCTTTATTTATTTTTCTACTTAACATCCATACTTATTTAAACATTTCTCACATCGTTCAACAAGCTTTTGAGCGCCACTGTCATAGAAACCGGCCGCCTAATCCGCCGAAATCCATAAATTCGACTAACAAAACTCCATGTCTATACTCAACACTGTCGCCATAACCTTGCGTGTTGAGATGGTCTGCTTTGCCTTGATCTTGGCTGGTAATGTCGTGTGACACCATTCCATTGACTGACGTTTAGACTCGGGGGTTAGGTGAGAAACCCACGCCTCATCCCCTGTGACAGTGTGGTCTAAAAGTTTGTCTCCTTCCTTATGATATCGTTCCAAGAAAGCCAGAGAGGAAGATAGTCTTTTCATTTTCTGGGACTCAGTAAGCAGTCTGGGAACCCAATGGGCGCACAATTTGCGAAATTGCAAATTTTCAGACACAATTCTGTACAAAGGTGTTCTACTCACGTTCGTAAATTCCAAGTCTAAGCTGGAAATAGTGAATCGTCGATCTTCACGAATTTTTTCGTCAACGGCATTGACCAAATCGTCTGTGATCTCTGATGGCCGGCCAGAGCGTGGTTCATCATGCACATTTTCCCGTTCTTCATTAAAAGCTCGCACCCACTTACGCACTTTACTGTCACTCATTACGTTAGGACTCCAACTTCACTTAACTGCCGGTGAATATCTGCCGCTGAAACGTTTCTTGCTGACAAAAACCGAATCACTGACCTTACTTCAAGTCGGCGGGCCGATCGGTAGTCTTCAACATTACGAACTGACACTGTAAACAGCACACAGCAGCAATAACAACAGTAATGGCGGCGTTTGATCGGCAAGACATGCCGGTAGTCGGCGCGCATGCAAGTTTTAATATTCGCGCGAAATTCAGATAGTTACGTTGAATCGGACCTTACTTTTGGAATAACCTACGTAGCTTATAACACCAGAAATATTCAGCTAGCACACTTCGTCAACTGAAATTCTTTTCAAACGTAGAGATGTCCTGATGAAACCTTTCTCCATGTTTATCAGTAATTGCGCCAAGGTTTTGAGGAAAGAAGTGGGAATACAAGTCCATAAAGTATAGCATTAATGTCATATTACAACCTATGGTGTTCAACACGAAAGCATTTCACCAGATCACCAACAAGATCATAGTTTTCAGCTGTCCCATTTTCAAGAAAACGTGTGCACATACGTGATCTGAATCTCAGCCAGGTTGCTTTTTCTGCTTCTGATAGCTTATTTTCAAATTCATCACGAAAGACTGCTTTAATTTGTGGGCCAATAAAAACTAAAATAATATGTAATCTACTTAAGAGATAATACAATTTCTTGGATATTAATTAAGAAATAGTAGACAGGCACTATTTCTACAGTTTGTACCCATGACCAAGCGGGGACTCCCGAGAGAGAGAGAGAGAGAGAGAGAGAGAATTTACTCACCGCCTGAAGTGTGCTGTGCTCTCTTGCACAAACGAACTTCTTTCCGCAGTAGATGCTAGCGTAAAGCAGTCGGGTTTCTCTGGGCCAGTGGGAAGAGGGGAGAGGGGAACCTCGCCATCTGCGCATGCGTCATTGCTCGTCACAATATCGCGGCAGACGCTAGAAGCATTTTAGCTTCCAAGCAATCACAGGCCAGCTTCAACAACCCGCCGAATTCAATCATAGGAAATCAATTTAAAATTAATACAAAACGTGTTTCGCTCAACAGACCACTTGTAAGATTATCAATACAGTATTTAAGGTTCTTATATACGGGGATGCTCAGCATCTCAGCGTCCCCTGACGCTACGTCACTGGTGATGGATAGTTTATTAATTGTTTTTGTTGTTGCTGTTAGTAAAGGACGTACGTAAGGCTGACAGTTTTCTGCATGAGTGTTTTATTTTTCTGACAAACTCAGTGCAACATTTAGTAAAAAGTCCTTTCGGTTCACGCCCTATTGAGGAAAAACTAGAAATTAAGAGATTCGGAAGGCTTACTCCAAGTCTTCAAAATTTTATTCAAACGGTGAAAACAGTAAAAAGAGAATTCAATCGAAAATTCAAAAGTGATTTTTACAATAAATTCAAATAGTTATGGGGGTGTGATTCGAAGACAGCTCTGTTTTGCTTTCCTTGTATATTGTTTGGAGGTGAAGATACGTGGAAAAAATTGGGGTAAGTGGATACTTAATAGATAGATTGAAAAAACATGAAGCTTCTGAAACTAATGTAAAAAATAGTTTACAGTTAGCGTTATTGGGAACTACAAATTTAGCAGGACAATTAGATAATGGATACAGGAGAAATATTGCAATTCACAATGAGCAAGTGAAACAAAATTGACTGGTATTATGCAAAATAATTAATTGTATTCCTTTCTATGGTGCTTTTGATTTAGTTTTAAGGGGTCACAATGAAACTAAAAAAATCCACAAATCCAGGATTAATTGATTTCAGTGCAGAACTAAACGTTGCTTTAAAAAACATCTGGAAAGTGCGACAGTATTTCTCGGGACTTCTAAAACGATTCCGAACGAGTTGATGCAAATAATGTTAGAAGTCTGCCAAGTAAAAATTGCAGAGAAAATCAGGGAAGCCAACTTTTTAGTGGTCATTGCCGACGAAACAAGCGATGTGTCGCGTACATTTCAAATGGCAATTGTTTTCATATACATCGTTAACCTTAAACCAGTTGAAATATTTTGGGCCTTTCTCAAACCTCAGCGTCATGATGCAGAAACGTTGGCGTCTTGCATTCTTGATGAGTTAACACGGCACAAAAATTAATGAATCTCCCGAAAAACTAATAGCTCAGACGTACGACGGTGCTTCAGTAATGTCTGGAATTTCGAAAGGTGTTCGAATACTTGTTAAAATAGTTATCCTAATGCTTAATATGTCCATTGTCATGCACATCAGATTAATTTAGTGATGATGAGAGCTGCATCAATAAAGAGAAATGTTAGAATTTTCTTTGTCAGTGTTAAGGGCCTATGCACATTTTTTCAAACGGCCCACAGAGGGCCTGTTTCAAACCGCCCGAGAGCCCACATGTGGAATTTTCATGACCTTAATGAAAGAATTAAGTATGGACAACAAATTTCATTTCAAGAAAAAATCTCTATATTTATTTTTGTAATGGTAGAAAGATCCCGAAAAAAATCAAACTTTTGAAATTTTCGAAAATTCAGAATTAAGCGTGAAAATTGGATCTATGCCATTTTTATAAGCGTATTTTACTCTATTCTTACACGAAATTTAAAGAAAAAATTTGTAGCCGTTTTTGAGAAAATTTTGAAAATGTCCGGGGGCTTCATGTAAAATACACCCAAACGTTGAAGAAAGTTTTTCAAAATATCAAACCGACTCGAGACAGAAGGACACGGGTTTCTTCAATTTGGAAAAAATATTTCGCATGGTTTAGACGCTAGTGTTGTTCAGAGACTGACAGACTGACGGACGTTTTGAAAAGAACCACTTTTTCGGTATTAGAGAACCCCAAAACGTGTATTTCCGTTGAAATCTCGAAATCGATTTTCCACAGCATAACATAACTTGTCCTAAACAACGTACTACGTATGTATACGGGAAAGGAAAAACTAGTGGTGCAACAAGAGGGCACCGACTCTCCCGAATTAGTTTTCTATTTCTTTTGGTCTCGGCTAGCTATTCAGACTTGCCACGTATTCAGGGCCGAATTTAAGAATATGCCGCCTGTAGTCTAAAGTTCATTTGCCGCCCCTGTCTATTATTCACAGCTGGATAATTCATTTGTTTACGGATACAACAAACGGAGTTCATTCGTGTTTTCATCTTTTAAAATATTAAAGCACAATAGCTTTCATTTAGTTTAGATAAAATTACAATTTCAATGGTTTACATAATAAATTATAGTGTCCCATCAACTATGGACCACTCCCATAACTTCTAAACGGTTTAGGATATCGAAATGAAGTTTTCGCTGAATAATGCGGAATCTTGGGGCAAGTAACATGCCGTCGAGAAAACTGTCTGTAATACTTTTAGTTTTCGAAAAAATTAATCTTCTTTGATTTTTCAAATAGAACTATATATTTTTCTCACCAGCAATGGATAGATCAAGAAAGAATTTTATTACTGACCTTTACTATTCTCTTTATTTGATCTTTATTATCTTTATTTTTTAATTTCTCATCTTGTTTTGTTTTGTTCGTTATAAATACCTTCATTAATGTTTTCTCCTGTTTGTAATTATTTCAACATGCAACTTTGCAACAAAATTGCTGAAAAATGATTAAACAAAAGGAAATAAATGTACTGTGATTTCTCCTCAGTGTACACAGTGTAAAATGTGTGTTTTTTCTTTTTCCATAGGTTCCCCAAATTAAAATTTAATACGGTTATTTAGATACACGTCTCCACTGAAATCAATTTGATTTCAAACACCGCTCCTATCTTGCGCATGTAGAACTTGTGAAAATCCAAAACCGAGGACATTAGCATTACTAGTAGGAGCACAGGAAATCTCGTAATCGACAAACTTTCTCGTTTTCCGACAAGGTGCGTCGACTCACGTACGATATCAGCAAGGTCAGCTGTCCTTACTCCCTGCAGCATGGCATTTATCAAGTTCTAATTGCACTGTTTTTGCAACAAATACTTTTCGAATATTAACAATATTTATATCACTGCATTGCATTTTGAAAGACCTTTAGAATGATGGAGAAAAAATACATACTTGCATTTAAAAAATCAAAGTTGGGTCAATATCTCTAAAGTTACATACGTTACAAACAAGAAGACCGTTACAACAAGAAAACGAAATATGTTATTTGCCTCATCATCTGCAACAACATGGCGCAAATTTATCATTTGGACTGTATAATTCTAAAGAACCTGTAACAAGTATTGTACCACAGTTTCTGTGTTGATGGCCCCCATCTCGATCAGGTTTTTCGTCCAGTTTCCCTGATCCTTGAGCAAATGCTGAGATGGTCCCTTGTTTTGCTTCTGGACATAAATGTAACTTCATTATTTGTGCACGTCTTCTGAATTTCAGTGGGAAATATAGTTATTCAAATTATCGTTTTTCATATTATCGCGGCAAAAAGTATTATTCTTTCATGAAGAACAGGAGGGTTCAGGGCAGGAATTTATAGCTAATTTACCTTTGAAAATATATTTTATTATATAGGAGCGAATATTTTGTCAACAAAACTCGAAAAAAACCTCTCTTTTCTGTATTCAAAATTCGACTATAATATGGTTTAGGATAGAGACCACAGAATTATGAAAACGTGCACAAAATTCACTTCTCCCCATAGCTCGTCATACGCAGTTTTTAACTGTTTTTTGACGTAAATAAATAAATAAATAAGTAAATAAATAAATAGCATCTCGACTCCTCGAACCGTTTTCAAGACATTTGCTGTGGACAACGTAGGTGGTCCATCCGGTATATCTTACACCAGGGGTCCTCAAACTTTTGAAACGGGGGGGCCAGTTCACTGTCCCTCAGGCCGTCGGAGGGCCGCATTATTTAGTGCGATTTTTCTAACTCTGCCTCTCAAGCCCCTTTGGCCGATCACACGGCATTTCGCGTCTTTCTCGGTCCTGCCGCTAGATGTCGCATGGTCGCAAGCACTGCTTGATACGGTTGCGATCATGCGATACCTAGCGGCATGACTGAGAAAGACTCGAGGTACCGTGACATATTCCATCGTGAAGACAGGCCTTGAGGGTCAGAGTTAGAAAAATCGCACTACCGTAAAAACAAAAACTATGAACAAATTCTTATACACACTGCATATATCTTATTTTGAAGTGAAGAATCAAAACGGGAACAAATACAATATTTAAAAGGAAGTAAAATTAAATCAACAAAATTACCAGTATATCAATGGGAACTATGGGCCTGCTTTTGGCTAATGAGATGGTCAATGTCCGGTTCCATATTTGTAACTGCTAGTCGTAACAAGTGATGTAAGTGTTCATCCGTTTGTCTTGATCTGGTTGGAGATTTCAAATGTTTCATTCTAGAAAAAGTCTGTTCACAGACAAAAGTGCTGCGAAAAATGGTTGCCATCTTGAGTGCATGGATCCTGAGATGAGGGCATGTCTCAGAGGGGAGATGTGCATAGAAATTATGAAGGCTGCTTGACTTGAATGCATTTTTCAGAGAGTCACAATTCTGTAGATCAGCCAGCTCCATTTAGTAAATTGTATCCACGTTTTTCAATGTCAATAGAAAATGGGTTACGGAAAAGTTATATGTCCTGTCCATAGAGATGAAGCTCTTTAAATCTAAATTGGAACTCCTTTTGCAATTTTTTCCAGTGAATCCACACATCTTTTGTTTGGGAATGCAACCGATGGTGTTTCCGCTAACAGATTTTAAGTTGTGAGGAGATAGCAGAAGTTTTCCTCCTTCATTTGTTTGATGTGGAGGCCTAATTTTACTTCAAAAGCTTGGACATGTGATTGCATATCACAGATGAGCTTCCCCTTTCCTTGAAGTTGTACATTGAAATTGTTGAGTAACTGTGTTACATCTGTCAGAAAGGCGAGGTGCCATTTCCATTCTCCATCACTGAGCTCTGGTACGTCTTTGTTTTTTGAAAGCAGAAAAGTTGTAATCTGTGGATGTAAATCATAGAAACGTTTCAAAAACTCTCCCTCGACTCAGCCAACGGACTTCTGTGTGATGCAGAACATTTTCATAGTCAACATTTAGCTCAGACATAAATTCCTGAAATTATCTGTGGTTTAATGCATGGTCTCTAATGAAGTTAACACAAGATATTACAATTTTCATAACAGAGTCCCACTTCAGTGATTTACTACACAGCGCTTGTTGGTGGATGTGATAGTGTATGGCTATTGGATGAGAATGGTTATGTTAGTCCATCTCTTGGTTAATGCGAGCAATTACTCCTTTCTTAGACCCCACCATGCCAGGAGCACCGTCAGTTGTAACGCTGGCTAGTTTAGCCCAGTCCAGCTCCAAACCATTCACAGTTTGGCAAACCTTTTCATAGATGTCCTCTCCTGCATTTGTTCCTTTGATGCTTCGCAGTGCAGAAAGCTTTTCTGTGACTTCGAAAGAGTCATTCGTCCCACGAATGAATATTAGAAGTTGTGCAGAATCACGAACATCATTGCTTTCGTCGAGTGCCAAGGTTCTTTTTAAAGAGAAAAACACCAAATTATCTGACTTCGCCCACTTCTACACAAAAACCTATATGCACTTAAATATGCCGCGTACATCGAAATATGCAGTTAAGAAAAAATCCCAGAAATATGCAATTATATTTGTTTTAATTTGGAGGTAGTTTAGGTTATATTCGTTTCCTTTCGATATGCGCAATCACGAAAAATATGCAATTGCATGATGTTCCGCGGTCCAATAATAAACAAACACTATGAAATATAAATTATTGACTTACCTATCCGACAACTGGAATCAGCAGTTCAAGTTCACAAAATTCCTCTCAATGAATCGTGTGCTGTGTGTAGCACTCATGCTCGCGCACCACAATGAAAAAACGAATATTTGAGAAGACTGTTGCCAGCACTTCATTGCTCTAATAGCGCTGTAAGTACTACTAAATGACGAAAAAATGAAAAACTCAAATAATTTTGTGATGAATGTTGAACAATTACATGTTTACTCGTACATATAAAACAATTTTATTTATGGTGAAAGGTAATGGTGAAAGACGTACCAGTTTGAAAGCAATGGTTGGTCACATATCACACGTTACTGTGGGACTTCCTTGGACGGAGTGGAGTAGGTCAGATTCACGACCTGTCAAAACGTCTGAGGGCCATTTCTAACAATACTATCGTTTCAGGCAATGACAGGCCTACCGATGACATACTGTCATAACGTGAGCAGATCCTTAACTTCGTCAGATTGCGCTGGCGAAATGTATAGCGTGGTAAAGAGGATAACGCAAATCATCGATATTGCTTTATTAAAAACAATTTTAAAAAAACACCGATGTTTTGGCAACAAAATATCGATGTGAAGAAAACATCGAAGCAAAATATGGATGTTTCTGGTGGAAAACATCGTTGTTTTAAAACCATCGATTTTTTTGCCAACCCTAGACACCCTAACACATAATAAAAAAATGTACGGATTTTAAGAAAAAAAATCTTTAAACCCTAAAAACCCGGCGGGCCGTATAAATGTCCTCGGCGGGCCGCATGTGGCCCGCGGGCCGTAGTTTGAGGACCCCTGTCTTACACCGTGGAGACGGCGATGTCGGCAGGATAACGAGTGCAGCAGGCGCCCGACCCGTTTTGGAATCTCTCGTACCGATGTTAATGATAGTTTTTACGATGATTGAATTATGATTTAACGAAGATAAGGCTGGGTAAGGTCGTCATACGCCACCTTCCCGCGTCAAGTTGCACGTCACAGCAGGCAGTAAGCCGTGCCAGGTGCTTTTCGTAATGTTTTTAATTTTGTCCACTAAACGGAATAAATTCCGGGTGACGCCGATACGACGCTCTATTAAATGGTTATAAATGTTGCACCTGTTCCGGTGAAGATTGCTTCCGGTAGAGCGAAATTATTGTAAGTTCCAAGATTTCTCTGTCAATGACTAATTACTGACGGACTTGTCGACCGGCTCGTTGCGAGAGGGGTTATTAGGTGTCGACTCGTTGAAGTTTAGAAATTGTCTCATTTTTCCTCATCTGACTCTCTACTCCTTTGCCCTGTACCGTGCTGTTCCCTGAGGGAGCGTCCGTTGTTTGCACGTTCGTACAGCCTGTTTCGCCATTGGCTCCCTTAGCTTTTCTAAAATGTTCTACGCTGTGGGGTTGTCTATTGGTAGGAGCAATCCCTAGTCTTAACACACCTACTTCCGTAGATGATTCTAGTTGGTTGTGATTGATTTCTGTTGACGAAGGATGGTCAGGGGAAGCACCTGCTAGCTGTCACTACTGTGGATGAAGTTTTGGCTTCTCCCGGAGGATTAGAGGAGCCATTTCTGGAACAAAGCGAATCTGGCGTTCACGGCACAGAAGATGTAAAGTGCGTGGAGCGCGCGTTCATAGAGGTTTGGGTGACCTGGCGCTCCACACATTTGTTATTCGGCGAGTAGCGAGCAACCGCTCGCCGAATCCCGAGTAGTGTGGATGAGTTGTTTGCTATTTGCCGAGTGACGAATATTCGGGGCTCGCCCTACCCGCTGCGTGTCGGTCTTTTGGAAACATAAAAGGAAGCGAGCATATACCGAACACACCAGCTGTTTGGGATTGGGTGGGAAATAGCTCGCTGCTCGGCGAATGCCGAATGTGCGGAGCTGCCTTTCGCGTTGGAGGAGGGCGCCCCGGGAGATGTCTCCTGATTCTGTTGAGGCAAGCGGGGGTGGCTTTAGGAAGTTGTCTGTCAAACTGGCGCCATGATAAATCTTCAATTTTTATAGGCATTTCGCCACATGGGCACCAATACATGATTCAAATTTGCCGCCGTTCGGGCAAATAAATAATTAATAACAATTTTTGGCACTAATTACCAGCTCAGAACTTACATTTTAAACGTCCCGCGTTGGACTTATATTTTAACGCGCGTTAATTCTAAAGAAAGGAGCAGATACACTTCTTTTCACGAAGTGTATTGGGGGATAGCTCTTTGCGCCAGATCTTCAGCTGTTAGCAAATTGCTTTCAAACATGACCGCAAGATGGCAGCGCCTGGTCACCTGGCAAGCCGCTGTATTATTATCCGAACTCCTTAAAAAGCTTGGAGGTTTCCGTTTAGACGCGCCCTAGCATTGTTGCAAAATTCAAAACGCCACGAGAATGATTTAATAGCAGTTGTGATCTCGCATATGGAAGCAAGCAGGAGCGTGCGTGTATAAACGTGCCGTGATAAGTGGATTTAAACTCTAAACTGTTGGTACGAGAGCCGACAGTCATCCGTTCAAAGAGCGCACAATATTTCCCGCTTAAAAATGCTGCCGAAGTATTAACCATTAAATTGCTAGCCGATATTAATGCCAATCGAGAGAATTATTTGCAGAATTTATGTATCACAACCCCAGTACATAATTTGAAGTTCTATTTTGCTGCCTTTACAGGCGTTTTCAGCCTTTTCGCAAGCCAAGCAGCTGTGCGTAAGAAATAGCAAAAGGGGCGAGACGGAGGGAGGGGGAAAGGGCGTCGGCTCGCATGAGGCGAGAAGCACGGATTAACGCGCGAAGGAAAGGAGCGATGACACGGGACATCGCAAAATGTAAAAAATTACGTACCAGTTTAATGGCTTTTAGAATTCATACCTATTCAAGAACATGGGCCGGAAAACGGTTTGAATACGATTTTATCATTTCTTGAAGATAATCAGATACCAATTAATGTTTGTCGTGGTCAAACTTGCGACAATGGCGCGAATATGTCTGGAGTATTGAGACATTCACAGATTCTCAAGGGAGATAGAGTAAATTAATATGAGATAATAGGTCATTTCGAAATATTGGTACCCAGGAATGATAATATAAGAGTAGTAGTAGCTACATTTACATAGTAGTAGTACCTACTTACATTTACGAAGAGGACATTGTGTATTAGATGCAAATATCCATGGTGGGCATTGAAGTATTAGATGCAAATATTGTGATGCTAATATTAGGACGTAGAAACGTTCGAGGCCGAAATAAACAATAAAGATGGGACATTGGAGATTCCCAGGACAAAATAAACATAGCTGTGATTTCGGTCATGGACGTTTATAGAATATAAATGTTTATTTTGGAAGCGTCACCAGACGAAATACAAGAAAGATTGGCAGCCAATGGTGACCGATTTTAGTAAAGGCGTTTGCATCGAGTCAAGATAAGTGGCTATCGCGAAACGTTTTACAGAAAATCGCAAAATTAATTACAAAGGGTACCCCCGGATAAGATGGTAAAAAGTTCCCCTCAACCAAATTACATATGAGTAGTTACACTATAATTCTAACAAAAATAATATTTTTGAAAGGTTTCTTAGCCCCCGTCCCACCACCCACACCCATCTACAACCAAAAACGCGTTTTTTTATTTTAATTTTTTTCGTCAACTTAACACTATTTTATCTGACTGAAAAAATATGATAAAAAAGAACACAATTTGTACTATCAGAAAAATATTTTTCAACATTTTCTCAGGCTCAAATTCAAACACAAAAAATATTTAAAAAAGTAACAAGATATATTTTTTACTGTCTTAGAAGCCTGGAACAGGCTCGAAAAAATGCCAATGGTTCCTCTTAAAACACAAATCGTTGTGCATTTTTTTCAGATTTTTTCGATTGCTGGGCTGCTGTCAAAAAACTAAATCGTTTCCCGCCTTTAAAACACCTGGACTTTAAATGTACATTGAAAATGACTGCAACAGTTCTGTGCATTTATTTTAGTGTTTATTATACATTTGTATACATTGTTTGAAGCACCCAGGAATATTTGACTTTGGAATAGAATTAAAAATTATTGTTTTTTTAAGCTTTCTTATTCGTTGTATAAGTAATCGTACGCTATGGAAGACGATAGTTTGGCAATTTATTAGAAACAATTGAAACAAGACCTTGTATGTGTGATATTGGTGGATAAAGAATTTCACCCCCACCCTACATCAAACAGATTTTAGAAGAAAAAATAGAAGTTTGCAGATTATGACAGACACAAAAGATTATTGCAACACACATTACAACGGCAAATAACTCGGAAGCGATGCTTCTACGCCTTTCAAACCAGGTTTGCTTGTCTCATGGGGACACGACTTTTTTGAAAACAAGTAAATTATTGTGTGCAGGTGAAGATAGATGGGCGACAGTGGGGAAATGAAGGGGAACAGATTGAGCTCCGATTATGTTGTGATGTATTTTTTAAAAATACCACTTTTATGATCATCCTATTTTCAATTTTGCATATTAGTTCTTTTGGGTGCCTCATTTTCATAGCATGGGTGGACAGAAAAGAGAAGCCGATATTAATGTAAAATTAAATTGAAGGAAAATACTGAAATTATCTTTCACGATAAAATTAAGGGAACTATTTTATTTTCTGTGAATTTTTATCTCAACGGTCAGCAATATTGGAATGAATTCTCTCGCACAGTACCAGGTCTATAATGTCATAAACTACTTTTCGGGGGGATGGGAGTTTGCAGTTGGGTGCTACATTAAATCAATTTTCAATTTTCGTACAATTATTATTTACAAAGTGCAGAATTTTCGCACGTGTACAGATTGTACGAGTGTCTACATATTTATACGTATTCAAGAACAAATACTTAGGGAAAATAAAACTTTTTCTCTATTCTGCAACATCTACAGACGTGAGAGCACAGGCTTTCGCAGCCAGTGTGTTACTATTTATCTGTCCGGGAGACGCCGCGCTAGGCTCAGTTATCAACGTTTCAGCTGCTATTCTGTTTCCTTCCTCCTCGCGGAAGGGCGCACGTGCCTAGGACGCGGCAATTGTCGGACAGCCAAGTGCTTGACTACGAATGTCTTAGTTGTTTTTTTCACTATGACCCAGCTATTAAAAAAATATGAAAAAATTCACAAGCATTCTGAGATGAAGTTTTAAGATTATTTTCGTGCCTGTTCGGTGTGCCTGTTTTCGTGCCTGTGAACCTATTCCCCTTCATTTCCTCACATCCCACATGTCCCCTAATTATCCTTCAAATATGACCGAATTATTATTTAATAAATTGCGAAAAACTATCATCTTTCCTTAGCGTATGATATTCTCAAACAAAGAATTAGAAAGCTTAAAAAACAATTTTTTAACTTTATATCACTCCGTGTAAAAAGTGGATAATACCAGTTGCTAAATTTAATAAAATCTCCTAACACGTGGTGTAGCCAGAATTCCTCTTTTGTGGTCCTTGATAGCGAAAAACCAATTGAAAGGAAAACGTCCGTCTGTCCGTCCGTCTACAAGCGCATAAACTATAGGTATGATTTCTTCCAAAATGGATATTCAAAGGTTGATCTGGTTTCAGTCGAAGCTTTGAGATTTTGAAAAAGATTCTTCAAATTTGGGGGTACTTTACATGAAGCCCTCCGGACATTTTCAAAATTTCCTCGAAAACGGCTCCAAATTTTTTCTTCAAATTTCTTGTAAGAATAGAGTAAAATACACTTATTAAGGTGGCATAGGTCCGATTTTCACGGATAACTCTGAATTTTCGAAACTTGTGAAAGTTGAATTTTTTTCGGCGTCTTTCTCCAACTACAAAATTGCAGATAGAGATTTTTCCTTCAAATGAAATTTATTCTCCAAAATTAGTTCTTTGTTTAAGGTCATGTACATTGTTTTGAAAATTTTAGTAGTTATCGCGCAATATTGCGTGCAATATTTGCAATTTTAAAAAAAATATAAAAACAAGATTTTCTCAAGATTTTTCTTTCAACTTGTGATAGGGATAGTGATAAATGTACTCTATGAAATGACATAATTGCCATATTGCTCTATTCTTTTGTTTGTTTTTTCAAAAATTACAAAAATGATTTTTTTGACTTGTCTCCCACGTCGTTAATATTTACATTTGCGGCAATTTGTTCACATTATTATATTTAGGAGTGCATGTGCTTTTATAATGTCAGGTAAAGTTTCTCGAGAACTCAACCGTTTTCTGTGAAAACTAGCTCAAAATTCCGCATTTTCAGAAACGCTCAAACGCCATTTTCTCGTAAATGGCTCCAAATATTTTCTTCAAACTTTTGGAACGGATAGTGCTAATTGCACTCTTTTATACGACGTAAAGTTCAATTTAAGGTATATATTTTGTTTTGCAATTATTACTTATATGTAATTTTTATGAAAGATCTTGCTCACCTTTAATATGCACATTTTCAGCAATTTGTAAACACTATTATATTTGTGAGTGTAAATGCTTAAAATGACTTCAAATGAAGTTTTTCGAAAGCTCAAAAGTTTTCTGTGAAAAAGAGCTTCAAATTTCGCATTTTTAGTAGCGCTTAAACGTCATTTATTTTTAAACGGCTCCAATTTTTCAAATTAAATTTCCATTTAGGGACGAGATTTAACCGTTCTTTAATATTCTAAAAATAATATTTCCGTTATTAGGAAACCGAAAAATTAAGAAATGTTAAAAATATACTTTGGGCGGCGATGGACGGCAGCTGGCACGCGTATGTGGCAATTCTGAATCCTGGCTCAGACCCAAGGAAATAGAAAACTAATACGGGAAAGTCTGTGTTATTCTGTAGCACCACTGTTTAATAATAGATGGACTCCGCAGTTCTAACATCTTGTGCTCCTCTTAACAGAATGGATTTTCAGCTTTTACCTAGTCCGTATTGGATGGGACGTCGTCCCACGTAACTAATATTTAAGTGTAAAGAACGCGGGAGTCGGGCATCAATAAATAAGATCAATACAGTAATCCTTCAACATTCGCGAGAGTTAGGTTCCCAAAAAACCTCGCGAATGTCAAATTCGCGAATGTTGAGTCCATATTTTAATGAAGAAAGGTGGGTTAGGTTCCTGGATATCGAAAAGCTGTTTAGAAAAGAAAGAAAAAATCTAAACAACAGTTGCAGAAGAACTCAGTAAGTGCTACTGAAATAATTCACAATCAACATCCTAAAAAGAAAAAATAAAACAATATTTGAAACTAATTTCAAAGTTGAAAGTGATTGAATATAGGACTTGTTTATTTTTTTGGTTCATCACTCTTCTCTGCGTTCTAATACCCAAACACGGAAAAGTCGCTGCTTCTATTTCTCTCTTGAATTTCGAAGTCATTTCCATATTCGGATCACATTCGAATGTCCTTTCCACTAGAGCTTGTTGAAGTTTTAGAACGCCAATGACAGCTTTAACATTGAAATTGGTCCAGGACGCAGTTCGCTTCTGTTACTTCACTACGTTCTAGGTTTTCTTTGCTGATGATTTCCCGAAGCTGCTCTTCAGTGGGGTCATTATAATGAGAGTCGCACAGATCCTAAATGACTTTTCTGTTCATATGGCCAAAACCCTTACCTCCAATTTCACGCAACTGAATTGAATAATTTTACAATTGTATTATTGAACGTGATACTTTGAGCTCCGGTGTCTGCCGAGTTCATATCCCAGATAACGCTGATAAAGGAAATAAAATGTGGTAGCTTTCAAAAAAGTACGACCAAAGACGCACTCGCGAATGTTGAAGGCGCAAATGTTAAAAACCGGTAGCATTTCTCTAATCGCGAATGTTCGACACTCGCGAATAGCGAATCCGCAAATGTCAAGGGATTACTGCAGTTTCAAGTTCAGAATAGCAAACACATTTCAGATTGGTTTTCAGAAAGTCGGGCACATTGTGTTAATTAATATTTTCTAGTATAATAAAAATAATATATTTCATTTTGGCTATGCCCAGCGCGAGCAGATTATACTTGATGTTTTTAAAAACGTTTCAGTAAAAGATTGCTACAAACATGCGAATATTCATTCTTGCACTACCCATTCCTTAATTTTGGTGGAGACTAAAGATGATGGTAGTATACCAGCAGCAACAAGTTATTTACAATTTGTACAAAAGTTGTGCTTTTTTCGGATTCAACATATCGCTAGAATATATTTAAAAAATCCTAGGGAGAGTTCAGGTAGTATAAAGTTTTTCTGATACTACGAGGTCCTCTCGGGCCGATGCAGTCTCTGCTTTGTTAAAAAATATATTAAAATTTTATCAGCTTTGACTTCCATTGGAGAAGATGCAAAAATCCACCAGAAACGCAAAACGAAGCCTGAAGTATAACCAATAAAAAGATACATTGCAACTATGTATCTTTTGCAGAAATGTTCAAATTATTAAAAAAAGATAAACTTGAAGTAACTTTCCCAAACATTTGAAATAGCATTGCGAATATTTTTAATGTGGATGGTCACAAATTGTACGGGCGAGCGCTCATTTTCAGAGCTGAAATTATGAAAAAAATAATTAGGAAAAAAATGCTTCAAGAAAGACTTTTTTCGTTAGTTCTATTAAACAATAGGAAAAGTACATTCCATTCTATACCATTGGGACAAAGAACATTAATTTATGAATTACATTACCATCTTGCGGCGAATCATTAAAATAGTAAAACCCAACATCTAGATACATCTATGGAGCACCGAAAACTCTAATATCTCAATTTCATCAGAAATGTGACATAGCGCATTATTGCCTCAAGATCTTCTTGTAAGGATTTACATTATGCTGAAAAGAGAGTGTAATAATTCTCATCGTTTTTCCATTGCAGAAGTCTTGTTACTCTCCACAACATTTTACCTCCTAGAATTCATCCAGAATATTGGCTAAAAATCTGGCTAAAAAACAATTCCAGTCGATACGCGCCGTGTGGAGAGGATTCGAATAAGCTACCGGAGATGCCTGAAAACCACCAAATCGCGGCGAATCATTAAAATAGTAAAACCCAACATCTAGATACATCTATGGAGCACCGAAAAACTCTAATATCTCAATTTCATCAGAAATGTGACATAGCGCGTTATTGCCTCAAGATCTTCTTGTAAGGATTTACATTATGCTGAAAAGAGAGTGTAATAATTCTCATCGTTTTTCCATTGCAGAAGTCTTGTTACTCTCCCACAACATTTTACCTCCTAGAATTCATCCAGAATATTGGCTAAAAATCTGGCTAAAAACAATTCCAGTCGATACGCCGTGTGGAGAGGATTCGAATAAGCTACCGGAGATGCCTGAAAACCACCAAAATACACACACACACACAACACACACACACAAACAACCGAAAGTAAAATCCCTCAAAACACTTCTGTCATAATTTTCTCGAAGGATCTAGTGATCTCGAAGGATCCGAAAAAAAAAATTTAATTTCCTCATCACTAGACAGATGCATTAAATGACAGGCACCTCATTTGTCCCAAATAGTGGGCAGAAGAAGTCCAACCGTGAGTGACGGACGGGCACACAAACACGATTACCTGCAACGCCCAAAAACATTAGTCTATATAATATAAAACTGGATATTGGTATATAAGAGCTAAACTCCGACGCTGTGAGACCAGTCTCCATGGAAGGGCACTTCTACGTGTTTTTCCACCCAGAAGGTTTGTGCTGTCAATTCTGTTGTAACTACGCTACATGGAGCTGAGAACGAAACTAAGTATTCACGCCAAATGCAACCCGCAAGACAATCGGCAGCATTTTTATTCTATATCGTTAAATAACTCCTAAACGAGGCGTTCTAGAGTCTTAAAAAACTAAAATTTTTAGGCCAAAGGCTTCAAAGAAACGTATCTCACACTGGTTGATTTAGCTCAGACCTGCACAGCATTTTGCACTTTCACTGACGTCAGGAGCTGCGCGCGGGCAGCTCGGGGGAAATGAGAAAATCGATGAAGGGTGGGGATGAGACTCACTCTAGGAATGGGGACCACCAATCAGAATGCACAATTCGAAAGATAGCGCGTAAATTTAAAGAGCAATCGGCAAGAACATGACGGTCATATACAGTTCAAGTAATATTTACTTTTGTATTATATTGCAAAATGTTTGTTCTCGATATATGACAGGGCGAAATATGAAACTACAACGATTATACATATTAGGTTTCGACACCAAGTATTATAATTGCTTGTAGGGCTGATAATGTAATTCGCTTTGCTACGATGTAATCACAAATTTAGTGTTGTGCTAAACACAAAATTCTGATAGTGAATTGTTTTTGGTTGATGATGACAGCAATAAACTATTTTTTATTAACTATGTTTAATTGAATAAGACGGTTATCTCAAAGAAAAAAAACATATTGTTCTTGAAAAAAATCATGATTATTTTCTGTTCTAATTTCTGAAAAAGTATAGATTCGTTTACGACATCGTATAAAAATTTAAAGCCCTTTTGCATTCTATTTAACAATACCCGTGATTATCTTATGATTGTCCGTAACATATCGTCACAGAAGTTTGCTTGTTGATCTCTTTTGTTCAGTTTTATAATGGGGAAAAATTGTCACAAATGTGCTATTAAACATTACCCTTCTTGCAATTGCCACATATTCTATTTTTGTCAATCTTGATGTGAGAGATTGCTCTCATGATTTCTTCATTTTTTCTATGATTTGGAGATTATAACATTCCTGATGAACAATCAATTATTAAATTGCAATTTTTTGTAGATAGAATTAAATATTATTTTTCTTATACATATATTTCTATGATTTGAGATTATAACATTCCTGATGAACAATTATTAAATTGAAAATTTTTTGTTAGATAGAATTAAATAATATTTTTTTCTTATACATATAAGCATACATTTTAAAGCTATTGCTTTAAAATAATGCTGAAGAGTCACAATGAGCATGTTATTTTCTTTAAAAATATTAGAAAATGAAAATACATACAGTGGTGGATACAAAGGTGGATATACAGCAGTGCACAGAACGTAAAGTGAATTAAGATCTTGGTAACTGAAATACTAGACATAATCATTTAAACAAATGGGCATTTAATTTTGAAGCATGGGATCATTATTAGACGCCCAGGCATTCAATCTACGCGCCGCGTCGTGCTACGTCTGACTTCTCCCCTCCCCGCAAAGCTTCCTACTCCCCACTTCTTGCACTTTCGGCGCTGCCGTGGGCAGACGATCGGCTCGCAAGTGTAGAATGCCCGAAGGGGCAGGCGTTTGTGCAGGTCTGGTTTAGCTGGTCCGGCGCTTCCCGATATTACCTCACCTGCTCAGAGACGTGCAGAATCTGCAGTAATTGTGAATGAGGAGGATAGAGAGCGGCAGAGACAGAGGCAGACAGACAGGGACAGGGTGAGGGAAGGAGGGAGAGAGTGAGAAGGGAGGGTGATGAGAGGGGAAGAGGGGGATGAAGGGCAGAAGAACGTCTGCCGGGTTTCCTAGTAATTACATAAATGAAACTCACCGTATTCGTTGCAAGTCGCCTCCTGGGATTGATGTATCACAGCTTATGACAGTCTATGACAGCATAGAGAGAAGTGGTAAGAGAAACGGGATAGAAAAAGCGAAAATATTTTGGACTTCGGAGCCTACCAAATGTGAACCTCTTGGTTCTAAGCATTCTAAGCGTTCTAAGCGTTCTAAGCAGGTTTCTAAGATCATAACGTATTTCAAGATTTCCTCCTGTACTTTAAAAAATACAAATCATTGTTAAGAAAAGTCATAAGGCAGGCTAAAATCATGTAAACACAATCAGGATATTTTGAACTCCAATAACAAAACAAAATCAATGTGGGATATAGTAAAAATGCGACCAACCAACTAGAAACCTTGTAGAGAATGTTGTTTTAAAAGATAACGATAGAGATGTGAACGATCCGGCAACAGTGGCTAGTCTATTTAACCAATACTTTTCGAGAATGCTGTCGATCTCACTAAGGGTTTTCAGCCACAAAATTCAACATCTGACGTTTCCCAAAAATCTTAGACACTATGTTCGTTTCGAAACCTCTTCCTATGAAATTCTCAAAATAATCGGTAAATTAAAAAATAAATATTCGGCTGGTTTAGATGAATTTCCGGATTGTTTGTTAAAGACGTGCGCGCCAGCCATTATACACCCGTTTAACTCACATATTTAATGCATCCTTATGCACCGGAATTTTTCCAGATATTTTTAGAACAGCTAAGATTAAGCCGCTCTTCAAAAAGGCAACAAAATGAAGTTCAAAATTATCGGCCAATTTCTCTTTTGGTCAGTTTTTTTCAAAAATATTAGAGAGACTTTTTTATGTGCGAATGGAAACCTTTCTCAATAAACACGACGCGTTTTCAAATTGCCAACATGGATTCCGGAAATCAAATCTACGGAAACAGCCATTTTTTCTTTTCTTAAGGATGCTGCCTCATCATTGGATCAAAACGAAGCAACTATTGGAATATTTTTAGATCTTTCAAAGCTTTTTGACGTCATGATCATAACATTTTACTTTCAAAATACCTTCGTATGGAATCCGTGGTATTGCTCTAGATTGGCTATGTTCGTACCTTAAACAACGATCTCAGAGAGTAGAAATACCTTACTGGAATGATGGAACTTTATGTACACACCTTTCCGGTTCTTTGCCAATTGCACGTGGAGTCCCGCAAGGATCGATTTTAGGCCCTATTCTCTTCCTATTATACGTAAATGACATGCCCTTAGCGATTCGAAACGGAAGACAGTTCTCTTTGCGGATGATACAAATATTCTTTGCAACAAAGAAACCGTAAATAGTACAATATCAGACGTTTCAAATTGGTTCCGTAATAACAAATTAAAGTAAATGAAAATAAAACTGTTTCAATGCAGTTTTCCATATCAAATAAAAAATTCTGTACTCCATTGAAAATTAACGTGTGCCATTGACTGATGTTAATGTAACAAAATTTTTAGGTCTATCAATTCAGTCAAACCTCAAATGGAATGCCCACTTAAATGAATTGAACACAAAATTAAGTTTCATTATGCTACACGTTCAGAATTCTTTCAAATTTCGTCAGCCCTCATACAGCTCGTTGTGTATATTTTGCCAATGTTCACCTCCCGCCTGAGATATGGCATAATATTTTGGGGAAACACATCTTATAGCTCACAGACTTTCAGATTACAAAAAAAAATTGGACGAATAATAAGCAAATCCAACCCACGTGATTCTTGTAAGTCACTCTTTATTAATCTAGGAATTTTACCATTACCTTGTCTCCTGATTTACGAATCAGTAGTTTTGTCAAAAATGACTTACTTAAGGGCGGGAATATATTTTCAGCAACGCCGAGGTCTATAAGTATAACACACGACGTAGTAATCATATTCACCAATTGGCAGTATCAACCGCTCACTACAAAAAAATTCACATACAATTCATGTACATTACTCTACATCACTTTGCCAGAAGACATTAAACGATTAAATTCAATAGAAAAGTTAAGTCCCAAGTAAAATCTTTTCTACTGCATACTGTTTCTATACAATTCGAGACTATACCGAGCATCAAAAAGGAAAGTAGAATTAATTTTAACATGATAGTTAATGTAATTATTTATCATTTGGACTGTATATTCTAAAGAACCTGTACAAGTATTGTACCAACAGTTTCTGTGTTGATGGCCCCCATCTCGATCAGGTTTTTCGTCCAGTTTCCCTGATCCTTGAGCAAATGCTGAGATGGTCCCTTGTTTTGCTTCTGGACATAAATGTAACTTCATTATTTGTGCACGTCTTCTGAATTTCAGTGGGAAATATAGTTATTCAAATTATCGTTTTTCATATTATCGCGGGCAAAAAGTATTATTCTTTCATGAAAAACATGAGGGTTCAGGGCAGGAATTTATAGCTAATTTACCTTTGAAAATATATTTTATTATATAGGAGCGAATATTTTGTCAACAAACTCGAAAAAGAACCTCTCTTTTCTGTATTCAAAATTCGACTAAAATATGGTTTAGGATAGAGACCACAGAATTATGAAAACGTGCACAAAATTCACTTCTCCCCATAGCTCGTCATAACGCAGTTTTTTAACTGTTTTTTGACGTAAAATAAATAAATAAAAGTTTTGGTTTAATTTCATGAGTGGAATAGTCAATGAAAGCGCACGAGGACAAAATGAGACTGAATGAAATGAAGGACATATTTAAATGTTTGCAATAAATTAGTTCTTGTTATATCATAAATAAATATCTTTATTTACATCTTAATTGAGTTGCGTACATATACAGTGTGGCCATCAATTAGAAAAATGAAATTTCCTGACATTTCTCTCCAAATTTAATTTTCTCCCTGATATAATTTCAATATGAACGGTAGGGTTTGGTTCAGAAATGTCGAGTATTACGTGCATTTTGATATAATTAAACATTTTAAATCTTACAAGTTTTAGAAAATTATTTTTGGGAAAACTGTATTGTATTGAATTTATTAAACATGCCAGATATTTCAAAATGTCCTTCCTTACATTTTTCGCAAATTATTTTGGAAACGGACAAAAGAACAATTAACGAATCAATGGCAATGAACTTGGGAATGGCTCACATTCACAAATGAAAATGCCTATGCTCCTGTGGAGAAACCCCTTGAAAATATTTGCCTAACTTATTAATTGTAAATGACACACAGTCAAAGCTACATTAATCGTCGTAAGGTGGTATTTCTGTCTAATAAATGAAGTTTGTTGTTTGTCCATTATCATACACTTTTAATGAATTTGATTATCAATTACAGAAGTTTCAAAAGTAATTAATATCGCAAATTATTTGGGATTCATGAATAATATCACAAAAGTAATATAAACATATTTAAGCATAATGAATAAATAAAAATTGACAACTAATACTTTTCATTGAAACATTTTTTCAATAAAACAATTCAGCAACAGTTTTCACTCTTTCCGTTTATTTTTTTCTTCATAAACGTTTTATCGCCATACTAATTAACATAACTTGTAACTCCATTTTGGTTAGTTTTGCACGAAAAGTAAAACACTAATAATCATTAACAATATAATTTTTGTTCGATTAGTTCTTTTTATTTATTACTTATTATTTCGTCATTCTACATCAGTGGTCGCAAACTTTGGAGCCTATAAGCAACCATACCGTTTTCAATCTTTCTGGAAGCTACCAAGAAACCAAGACAGAAGTTTTTTCAAGTCTTATCATTTGTTTACGGTCTATAATATACATTTCTATTAATATGAAACAAATTTTTATAGAACTGTGTACTAGAAAAATAATAGAAATGGAATTGCACATTTGAAAAAAAATTAAAAAACAGTAATTAGTTATCAATGTAAGAACATAATTATAAATGAAAGCGACGTTTTTTTTTTTTTTGATAAACTCGCCATCATTATTACAACTCCAGCTTAGTAACAATTGGTAAATCACTGCGTAAGCAAGAAACTTTTCTCGCGAGTCATCTATCTGAGCTCTGTAGAACAAGTCCAGGTTAGCCAACCTTGAGCATGACCGCGATCTACCGAAAATTGTCCCACGAGCTACCAAGAGCACGTGATCGACGGTTTGGAGATCACCGTTCTACATTCTCATGAAGTGAAGAGTAAATGCAAGAGGAACATGCGTAGGAGTTTGGAGGTTTGCTAACGAGCATGGCGATATTTCCTCTTGGGAACCCGAAGGTGCGCTAGTGCAGGGGGTCGGGCGCGGGGTCGTCGAGGGCCTGCGGGTGCTTGCCGTGCTTGGAGCCGCGCCGAATCACCTCCCCCCGCGCCCTCCGCCGCGCAGTAGCCGTCCACGCAGCGCAGCGGCGGCCGGCACATGGTGGTGGGCCGCTCGGGGAAGCGCAGCACGCCGTGCCGCCACACGCGCGCCCGCAATCTGCAGCACAGGGAGTTCATTTTTCGTGTTTATTTTATTTTTTAATTTTTGTAATGTTTTAAATTTTTAATTTTTCCTCTTGGGATTTTTTTCATTGATTAGTTTCCGAGCTAAGATCATTAGTTCCGTAAGTGTAGTGCTTTGTTTTCCCTCGGGAGGAGGCGGTGATCTTCCACAGATAGATGGTTAAATCCTGCGTCGACTTACCGTCCGCTACCGGGGGTATTCCCAACCAGGTATATCCCATCAGCGGGGCAACGTCCCATCCGGGACAAGGTCTAAGCTCCCTACCAGTCTTCCGTTTTGTGTGGTAGCATACTGCATGTCGGTGTATGTAAAGGGTGGAGAAAGGACAAGGAAGAGGTACGCCCAGTCCGTTTTTTCTGTGTTTTTTTTTTTTTTGGTATTAAGGTCACATGAACTTCCAGGTCATTAGCGACCACTATGGGAATAACGTTATGGTACGAGGATGAAACAATATGGTGATGATAGGGAATGAAAGGACGAACACATACAACCATGTCCGAGGAAGACTCGAACCCGCGACCCCACAGTCCAAGACCACTACGGCACTACTGCTTTAGCGATCTCGGCCACGGGGCCGGACACCTCCCAGTCCGTTGGGCCACTGCAACACATATGCACGCACGTGCACGCGCTGGCGAGCAAACGGTACGAACTGGGGGGCGGGGTCGTCGTCCCGTGAACAGAAATGCTTCTCATTTGTCACCATCCTGTCAACTTATTGGAAAGGCAATTACGTCGGAAATATGTACCGCGCAGTGACATTCCATGGGAGTAAACAAGGATCGATTCGCGGTCGACAATTCTAAAATTCTTCTACAATTTCTAAGCTGAAAATTCTAAAATTGTTAACAAGAGTATTAAAAAAGCGATTCTGGTGGAGAAAAATAGGGTGGCTATTGGCTCTATTAACCCCGCTGGGACTCAGCAGCTTTTAACTTTATCTTCGCAGCGGAGGTGGCCCGGCCTCCTCCCTTGCCGTCGCCTTTAGCGCCGGCATTCCCATCGATGTGTTGTGACACCGTGCGCGTCAACAACTGAGGATTAGTGCCGTACGTGTAGTTCATGTTTTTGCTCAGGATGTGGTCCGATATGGCTAGCGGGGTTTCCCCAACAAGGTACCTCCATCCAGCGGCGCACCGCCCCAGCCGGGACAAGCTATGAGCCCTCCTCGACCGGTCTCCGGCATGTGTGGTAGTGTATAGTGCATGCTAGTGTGAGTGTGCGTAAGGGGAGAGGATGGGACAAGGAAGAGGTCGTGTGCGTAAGGGGAGAGGAGGGACAAGGAAGAGGTCGTGTGCGTAAGGGGAGAGGAAATATCGCTC
>JAHLJT010009841.1:0-28372 GCA_031308135.1 Acheta domesticus
AAGTTTGTAATTTTTTCTAAAGATTTACAGGTTTTTGTGAAGCTCTTGAGAAGAGTTTGATAAGATATAGTTAACACAAATCGCAAAGAATTGTTTTTGAAAATTGGGATCAAGTTACACTGCTGTGTGTGCTACTTAAACCCACGCGATATTTTCGTACACAAATCCATGTGTTCATGTTTTCTTGTACAAACATGAACGTAAATATACTACAAAACGTAGATAACTTCAATAGCTGAAATAGAATTTTTATTATCCAATTTTTTTATCGTTAACTGTGTATGCCCAAAAAATAATTTCACCCATTCTTGTCCTGGGAGATTACCTTCGAAATCAGTAATACTTCTGACACCCATAGATAAGTAAGACTACAATAAATCTGAAATCGAGTTCTTGAGTCACGGTGCCTTGCAAAGTCTAATTTTTCGTCTTCAGTAAACATTTTTGGATGGCCCGGTTTCTGAATGGATTTCTTCTTTCTCCCTTTTTATAGTCGATCGACTTATTTTTAAAGGAATCTTCAGCTTGCCTTTGTAACATTATTCCCGACAATTGCTGCCAAACATTCCTCAAGTGGATGGTCCTTATAATCCGCAGATTTCCGACTTCAGAAAATATTTTGTATCTGTGTACTATAACGGTCAGTTTACTGTAAAAGCAAGAGAAAATCACAATTGTTGAAGTTTTAAATATCGAAATAAAATTATTAACTTATTAAAAAAATAAAAACAAAGTTTTTGGCAACTTGACCCCACTCTGAGCGTGGGTCCAAGTACCCCGGTTTTTGAGATTATATGCTCACAATTAGGAAATTGAAAAAATGGGGAAGGCGTTCTACTAATGACGAAGTTATAATAGCAACTCTATTAACAAATATATCATTACTAAAAGATGAACTTACCCTTGATCAACTATCTTGAAATCCAGTGTAGAGATAAAAGTTTCCGGAGATCAAATTCTGACATTTTCGAACCCAGACACGTAAGATATAGCTGAAACTAACAGCTGTACCACCGAATTATGCTAAACGCGTTTAATACTGCACTGTGTTGCCATCGCACAGAAGAAACTGCAAACTAACTAGTCAAAGCAATGTTTATGCGACTACAACCACTGAAAACTTGTTTTTAGGATGGACCCAAGTAGTACCATGTAGGTCCAAATAAACCGTGATGACGGTAACTCTTTCAGTTTCACAAAATTGTAGACACCTCTAACACGAATATAGGCTGCGTGGTTTACTTTTAATATATGCACGAATTGAAAATAAGTAATATAGATTGCACGGGAACCAATATTTTCTAACTAATTTTTGCCAAAAAACGCTCCTTGCCACATGTACTCATAAGTCAATTTAATATATTGAAATATACCTTCATCCTTCACTTCGTAATACGTTGTCGTGAGTTTGACCTGTTCCGAATTTATAGAAAGATGTGGGCGCCAGGAACAGGTGACATAAACTAATACTAACTTTTCCCTATTTAATTCTGTCAAAATTATATGGGCATCCAGCTAGCTTGGGCCGATGGATTCGGATTACATGTATTCGCTATCGCTAAGATAGCCGATTACCTGATCTGCCGACAGTACAGCCTGGCGTGGAATCTGAAATATGGAAATTCTCTGCTTCCAACTAATTAGAAGCTTATGATTGACAAATGAACAGACTCTTTTCTTTTTCCAAAGAACAAAATTTAACAATTTATTCAATGTTAATTTTAACAGATTACTTAATGGCCATGACCCCTTTTAAAAGATATTATTTTAATATACTGCAGTATATGTTACCGTCTTGCCGACCCGCTCGTTCCGAAGACGCTTCTCACTTGGCCGATGAATCCGAGTCGCTCTTCTGTCTTCTGATCTTGCGCGGTTGCTGAAGTATCCAGTCCACACTGCATAAAATCTAGCTAAGTTCTTTCCGACGCTTTAGATTTATAATCTTTCACACGAGTTTAATAAAATACTAATGTTCGAACTATCGTCCGGTGAACACCCAAAACTGCCCAAGTCCGCGGATGTACTCCGGCAAATAATTTCTAAGTCCGATGACGACTGTTACTTTTCGCACGAAAATGTATAAGTCTCACTTTCAACTACAAGGTCCGCACACTATTTGCACTCCACGAAACTCAAGAGCCGAGTTCACGACCTACACTCCACCACTCTGAGTCAGACTGTAACGATCTGCACTCAACGAAGCTCCAAGTCCGAATGAATGTTTTTCTGTATTTTGCAACCCTTGATGGGTCGGTAGCGTCTCACGTTCTATTTTTCCAAAACACGGCGGTAAACACCAGAAAGTCTAATTGCCCCCCGCCAACCCGCTCATTTCTTACAACCCCATGTAGCCGCGCCTTCGTCCGTCATACGTTTTTCGACCAATCACATATTCTTTATTATATCGATCTAGCCAGCGTTCCGGCACCTACGAGGCTTGCAGCTAGTTTATTTACCTGCCCTGCACCATAGCAACCCTCTGCGCTGGCGTTACTAGGGCCGGATATCGCCATTTTACAAGTCCATTTAGTCGCCCCGTATACAACTAATATTATGAATAAACCATGTCCCGTTCTGGTATATCACAATATATTTGAGTTAGAGCCAGTGATCCCAGAAGTCAAGAAAACGTGCACATGCTCTTCTTCCCATAGTATGTGGAACAGTTTTTAAGTCTTCTCGACGTTAAATAAAAAAAGGCTAAATATACTTAAACAAGGTTCCCAAAAATTATTTAACAATGAATGGAGGCTATTTGGAGAAATACTTCGCCAAGTCCATGCCTTGCCAATGCCTTGTCTTATTGCATTAACTGAAAATATAACACTAAATATAGTGACACATATTACACGACATCGCTTCAACAAAAAATATTTTTAGGATATCAAGAAAATCTTGCGCCCTTGTAAAAGTTCAAGTTAGTGCTTGTTATGATTCTGCGTCTACAAAACGATATCTTTTATTAATAGTAAAAATATAAAACAATCTACGCATAAAGCCATTTTTAGAAAGTAAATATTGGAATGGACTAGTGGATCATATATCCAGTCGCTGCACTTTTGATAGAAGTTTATTATCTTGATATCTCGATTCGTTGGTAACAAATTTATAAATACTGGAAATATTCCTGCCCAAATGAATTAAAACTTAAACAGAGGGGCTTAGAAGAAGTGTTACAAACGACGAGGACTTTTGAGAGTGCAATGATTATAATTTTTTGCCAATGTAAATGTGGTAACTGTCATATAACGAAGCAACACAGTGACATGTCGTCTTCTGCATATTGTCATAATGGTCTTTATGACTTTCAGAACTTGTTCGTAAGTGCCAAGGACGCACAGTTTGCGAGTACCACGGTGGTAACATCTATCGGAGCGTAACGTGTGTTGTGGGTTGTTTGTGTGCCTGCACATTTTTGGAGTCGTAATCTACGAAACACTAAATTGTTAATATTAAATCCATTTAATGAGCCTCTGCCATTTTGGGGTCGGATTAATTCTACTTTATTCTGCTAGCGGTGTTCCCACGCCTGGACCCTGTTTTATTTATTTTCCACAGCAAGGTAAAAGGGAGACATATGACGACCATGAAGTTTTCACATCACCGTATCTAGTACAATGGGCCTGCCTGATCTTTTTCTTTCAACACGCAGCTATGGACACTGAGACTTTGTGAGAAACTACAACTTCATTTTTGTCGAGGTCGGTAATCGAATTTATAACAGACTAACAGAAAACTAGCACGCTGTCCGTAAGCCACACGAAGTGCCTCGTGATTGACAGACAAATGGAGATGACCCACTAATGAGGCAGGTCATGAAATCTGACCAAAGAATGGGAAACAGAGGCATTGTTAGTGTAGCAAAAAAGCATTGCAAAGAAAACTATGCAAAACACGTCAAATAACACAGACACTGAACTTCTGGTACTACTGAACATGAAATGTGAGACACAAAAAATGTTAAAGAAGTCGTGGAGGGACAAACCCCTCCATGGACAATATCTATAAAGAATGGACAAGATGCAGATTAATAAAGATCAATCATTTATGTGGCTTAAAAGGGGAAGAATGAAGCCAGAATCAGAAGCAGTTCTAGTAGCTGCTCAAGATCAGGCGTTGAGAACACGACATAATGATAAAGCGGTTCTCAAAATTGCCCAAGATGACAAATGCCGAATTTGCCAGGAGCAAGTAGAAACCATTGACCATATTGTCTCAGCTTGTCCAATTCTAGCAAAGACAGAATACCTAAAAAGACACGACAGGGTGTGTAGTTACCTCCACTGGCAGATCTTTACCGGCCTCGAAGTTCCAAACACATGCCCCAAGTGGTACTCACCAAAACCGGTGACATCGGTTGGATTGTGTACAATATTGTACGACCAACAAATTCAAACGGATCGCACGATAGCAGCAAACAAACCGGATATTTTTATCCGGGATTTTGAGAAAAAATCGTGTTTACTTGCGGATGTTGCTGTGCCTTGCGATCAAAATGTCGTAACCAAGGAGGCAGAGAAACGTCTGAAATACAAGAGTTTGGAAATTGAGATCAGCCGAATGTGGGGCGTAAAAGCACAGGTCGTACCGATAGTTATCGGAGCTTTGGGATTTGTTCCGCAAAATTTCTGTAAGAACTTGGCTAAACTTCCAGATCATTCAAAGGACTGGGAAGTGCAAGAAATTGCTTTATTTGGCACAGCTCACATTTTGCGCAAAGTATTGTAGAGGCACCGACAGTCCCTAGATCTGCTCCTTAGGTAGCTGGTTGCAACCTGGAGTAGATTTTATAATCAGCCGACTCATAACATCTGTAGTCGTGATATGGAGCAATAATAATAATAATAATAATAATAATAATAATAATAATACCAACAACAACAAAAACAAATCTTTATTTAGGCGTTGCTAATGCCGTTGACTTCTCTTACGCCATCCCCTGCATTCTAAAATCCCTTTCCTTTCCTTCGCCACAAAACCCTCAATCTCGCATCTCCTCCCTCGACTTTTTCCTTGGGCCGCAGCACGACCGCCATCGCCATCGCCATCGCCTCAGCCTCGTTGACGGGCGGGCCTTTCCGGTTTTGCCGTGCTCCGTTGCGAAAGGTCAGAGCTGCGGTGCTTTGTCGCAGTCAGTGCGAGCTGGACGCTCGAGAGAGGCAAAAAAAAACGCTCGTCAAAGTAGATTGGTCAAGGTCCCACTGAAACACGGGAAACGTAGAGGGTCATTCTAGAATACCTGCCTTGTGTTCGCCATGCCCTCATTGTTCAAATAGCTGCTTGGCATTGGCGTGTTGTTAATTCAAAGGTTTCAAATGCCCTCCCCCTTTCGATCATTCGCTGAATACTTATGGCCATCGGCGGTCGTTCTCCGTTGCATACATATTTAAAAAGGTGTTGAAGAATGGAAAAGGGTTGTAGATCGCCTGCTGTAAGAAGAATAATCTACTCTAAAACTTGAATTATCAGTTAGCGCAATTAAGCACGTTATCAATGTCACACCGCTGCAGGTGTTTCTCAATTATTTAGTTTTTAGTTTTTGTTTTTGTACGGTACAAAACGTTCGTCACGCGATATTTTGATTAGGTCTAGTTTCGTCTATAATTGTGTTTTAACAATTATCATAATGTTCCCTATTCAACAAAAGAAAATTTTTCATGAGCTGACTTCTGATTTTCTTCCAAAGAGTTTGGATACGCAAAAATCAGAAAGAAGTATATCAAGAAAACTTAAGATAAATAAAATGATAAATGAATTTTTGATACAGCAGAAATGGCATTGACTATACACCACGTGAATTCCAGTTCGGAATCAAAGACACGTGATGATTTCGCAGCTTCGTGTACGTAACTTAGACATTGTTGTACTCGTATTTCTCGTTACATTTCGCATTAATCATTCAACAGAAAATGAATTTTGAAACCAGCGACAGTGACAATGAAACTTGTACTCCACCAGAAATTCAGGAATAGCGAATTCGACAACTCTACAATTATTGCCAGAAAAAATCAAGAAAATATTATGAATAATTATATACATTTATGGAGTGGATAAAGAGTAATAGGGAGGTTTCTTTTGGCGATAACGTTTTTTTATTTACTTTACAAAACTTTCTCAACAATATTTCACCATTAATTTTGACAGAAAATAAATTTAAATTTATTAAGTATCTTATATTACAACAATGATGTAGGCAATCCTTATACGTGAGTTTCAAGTAAAACATCTGTTCAAAATTTATTGAATATTTCAAGGTCGTAGTTTTCTATTCGTGCAGAATGGCTAATATTCACTCGTAGAAATTACGACGTCGCTCGTGCCGTTAACATCTACTTGTGAATAATAGCCATCATCATGCGCTTGTTAAAGAATATACTATTCTCGAACTGTTTGTAAGGATTATACTCTATTATTATATTGCGACTAGTATCCTACTGTTTACTTACGCCATCTCTTGAAGAAATCTTCACTAAACCAGAGATCGAAACAAAATTCACACCTTTCCTTTTCAAATTTCAAAAATCTTAAAGGAAATCAATTCTGTAAAAATGATGCATTGCGTACTATCATTGTAGGTTTTTCTTGCGTTCGTTATAAGAGCTAAGTGGTTAAGGTTATCAGGTTGTTGTTCGTTGTTTTTTGCTGTCGAAGTTACGTAAAAAGTCACATGGAGCCAAATTTTTCGAAATGAAGTAAGTTGTTGTCAACTTCCTTGCAGTAGTACATCCCACATGCGCTCTTATTTACAATCACTGTACAATCTCTGACTCATAATAACACTTGGATTCACAGTGTTCAAGCTTTAATCTAGCGATACAAATATCTACTAGCAATCGCCTTTTAATGTGTATGTGGATTGGGATATCGGGGTAAGAGATAACAAGTAGACATCTTCCCTTATTAGACTGTACGCCAATGCAAACAAAAGCATTTCGTATCAAGGAGTAATAACTGTCAAGATCAGAAGAAGAATTGGATGACTCTGTTTTGATTCTTGTCGATTTTATGGAGTTTTCGACACGATCTATCATAATGTTCATCCCAATTGGAAGAGCTTATAGCCTGAGATTAAAACTTTGCCCTCTTTGAAAATATAAAACGTCTGATGAAGGCAATGGTTCAGAATGGCTTGCACAATTTGGTGATAAAATAAATGCAAAATATGACCGCCCTTTCGAAACTGTTGGCATGGCAGTTCACGGACTTCATGATACAAAACAAGCTGCTGATACCTTTCTCAAATTCAAAGGTTAAAATACGAGCGAGACACCAAGAATAAAAGTTGAATGTGTAAATTCAACTGTTCTTCTTATAAAATAGTCACACATCTGTAGCAGTATCCTCAAATCATACGAAATATGCGATATGTGAATGATTTCGAACACTTGATTTGAATATTCGCATTCTCAAACATATTCGAATGTTTTCAAATGCATGTATTTGGCATCGTTGGAAGTCGAATCTGTATGTAGTGTAGTATTTTTCTCTTCTCCGTATAAGGAGGAAGACTATTTAGCACAGTCGATTCCTCTTTGGAAGCATTTTCCGCCGTCTACGAAATTCAAATTATCCATTTTATTTGGTTCAGCGTTACGTGGACGTGAAGTATCACAACCAAACTTCGAAACGTGTTTTGTATAGGGTTTTATTCGTTTTTATTTGGGATTTACCTTTGTGTGCATAAACATTAATTTACGGAGACTGTGAAATAGAAATTTGTCCGTGTAATAATAATTATTTAGTATTGAGGATTAAGTATAAGTGATTTCTATATTTCTATAAGTGATTTCTATTATTAGACAGAACTGCTTATTATTTTGACAGAGAACAAGAAATAGAACTATGTAAAAAGAATGTCCATGGTACTCTGATCAAAAGTTTGCCATTGCTGATTATAGAAACACAAAGCTCTGTCAAGAGGAAAATTGTGGACTTTCACTTGAAATGTTCCGAAAAAACTGTGGGAACTGTTAGCTCTGCAACTGAATGTACAGAATTGAACCAAACCACTGGATATACTGGCGAAAAACATACCATAACATGAATCAGCAGTGAAAGGGAAACAGGAAATTATTATTAACGAAAGGAAGAAAACTGGAGGTGGTCCTTCACCACTTATAGGCTTAACTTCTGCGGTTGAAAAAAAAGATAAATATACTTCAAACTACAATTAAACGTCTAGAACAACGGAATCATACACTGATTTTTTTCAAAATTAACTTAATTCTGAAATAATTGAAGAGCGTGAGGTAAGTGTTTCCCAGGAGAAATATTTAATTTTATTAAATTGTGTTAGCCAGGCCTCTTCTGTAACATCCGTGAGTACTGATGCTCCTGGACCTTCATACAAGCGACACAATCAAAAATCAGAAACGCGCTGTGGTTGGAAAGCAGCTAAAGAAATCTGCAAATGCAAAAGCAGGTCTTTTTGAAAAATCAAAAGAAAAATTAGAGTGAAAAAGTATATGAAGAAAAAATTAAAAACTTTTAAAGAGGGATTTTAACATTGATTTTCTGGTCGAATCTTGCGAGAAAGAGCAGTTCTTAACTTAATTAATTCCTTCAATTTAGATATTACAATAAAAGTACCTACACGGATCACAGTAAATTCAAAGAAGGCAATCGATCAAATTATAATTAACAAAACCACTACTCGACATGAAATTGAAACAAAAGATTTAGGATACAGTGACCACGATGCACAAATTCTTACCATTATACGAAATGCGAACAATGACACAATAAATAATACACGTATGAGTAGAGTGTTTTCTAAAAGTAAAATAAAAATTATTCATTGATTACTTGCTGCAGGAGTCATGGGACGCAGTTTATAATACTATTGATACAAACGATAAATATTATTCTTTTTTTTCAACGCTTTCATTTCATTTTAACACTTGCTTTCCTCTTCAGAAAAGAAAATTAAATATTTCACGCAAAAACAATTCTTGGATAACACAAGGGATTAGAACATCATGTAAAAACAAACGAATTCTATCTTTCATTTCTAAGCATCATAACGTATCTCAAGATTTCCTCCTGTACTTTAAAAAATACAAATCATTGTTAAGAAAAGTCATAAGGCAGGCTAAAATCATGAAACACGATCAGGATATTTTGAACTCAAATAACAAAACAAAATCAATGTGGGATATAGTAAAAAATGCGACCAAACCAACTAGAAACCTTATAGAGAATGTTGTTTTAAAAGATAACGATAGAGATGTGAACGATCCGGCAACAGTGGCTAGTCTCTTTAACCAATACTTTTCGAGAATTGCTGTCGATCTCACTAAGGGTTTTCAGCCACAAAATTCAACATCTGACGTTTCCCTAAAAGTCTTAGACACTATGTTCGTTTCCGAAACCTCTTCCTATGAAATTCTCAAAATAATCGGTAAATTAAAAAATAAATATTCGGCCGGTTTAGATGAATTTCCGGATTGTTTGTTAAAGACGTGCGCGCCAGCCATTATACACCCGTTAACTCACATATTTAATGCATCCTTATGCACCGGAATTTTTCCAGATATTTTTAAAACAGCTAAGATTAAGCCGCTCTTCAAAAAAGGCAACAAAAATGAAATTCAAAATTATCGGCCAATTTCTCTTTTGTCAGTTTTTTCAAAAATATTAGAGAGACTTTTTTATGTGCGAATGGAAACCTTTCTGAATAAACACGACGCGTTTTCAAATTGCCAACATGGATTCCGGAAATCAAAATCTACGGAAACAGCCATTTTTTCTTTTCTTAAGGATGTTGCCTCATCATTGGATCAAAACGAAGCAACTATTGGAATATTTTTAGATCTTTCAAAAGCTTTTGACGTCATTGATCATAACATTTTACTTTCAAAATTACCTTCGTATGGAATCCGTGGTATTGCTCTAGATTGGCTATGTTCGTACCTTAAACAACGATCTCAGAGAGTAGAAATACCTTACTGGAATGATGGAACTTTATGTACACACCTTTCCGGTTCTTTGCCAATTGTACGTGGAGTCCCGCAAGGATCGATTTTAGGCCCTATTCTCTTCCTATTATACGTAAATGACATGCCCTTAGCGATTCAAACGGAGAACAGTTCTCTTTGCGGATGATACAAATATTCTTTGCAACAAAGAAACCGTAAATAGTACAATATCAGACGTTTCAAATTGGTTCCGTAATAACAAATTAAAAGTAAATGAAAATAAAACAGTTTCAATGCAGTTTTCCATATCAAATAAAAAATTCTGTACTCCATTGAAAATGAACGTGTGACATTGACTGATGTTAATGTAACAAAATTTTTAGGTCTATCAATTCAGTCAAACCTCAAATGGAATGCCCACTTAAATGAATTGAACACAAATTAAGCTCATTATGCTACGCGTTCAGAATTCTTTTCAAATTCCGTCAGCCTTCATACAGCTCGTTGTGTATATTTTGCCAATGTTCACTCCCGCCTGAGATATGGCATAATATTTTGGGGAAACACATCTTATAGTTCACAGACTTTCAGATTACAAAAAAGAATTGTACGAATAATAAGCAAATCCAACCCACGTGATTCTTGTAAGTCACTCTTTATTAATCTAGGAATTTTACCATTACCTTGTCTCCTGATTTACGAATCAGTAGTTTTTTGTCAAAAATGACTTACTTAAGGACGGGAATATATTTTCAGCAAACGCCGATGTCTATAAGTATAACAACACGACGTAGTAATCATATTCACCAGGTGGCAGTATCAACAGCTCACTACAAAAAATTCACATACAATTCATGTACATTACTCTACAACACTTTGCCAGAAGACATTAAACGATTAAATTCCATAGAAAGTTTAAGTCCCAAGTAAAATCTTTTTCTGCTGCATAACTGTTTCTATACAATTCGAGACTTACCGAGCATCAAAAAGGAAAGTAGAATTAATTTTAACAATGATAGTTAATGTAATTATTTTCATTTGGACTGTATAATTCTAAAGAACCTGTAACAAGTATTGTACCACAGTTTCTGGGTTGATGGCCCCCCATCTCGATCAGGTTTTTCGTCCAGTTTCCCTGATCCTTGAGCAAATGCTGAGATGGTCCCTTGTTTTGCTTCTGGACAATAAATGTAACTTCATTATTTGTGCACGTCTTCTGAATTTCAGTGGGAAATATAGTTATTCAAATTATCGTTTTTCATATTATCGCGGCAAAAAGTATTATTCTTTCATGAAGAACATGAGGGTTCAGGGCAGAAATTTATAGCTAATTTACCTTTGAAAATATATTTTATTATATAGGAGCGAATATTTTGTCAACAAACTCGAAAAAAACTCTCTTTTCTGTATTCAAAATTCGACTAGAATATGGTTTAGGATAGAGACCACAGAATTATGAAACACGTGCACAAATTCACTTCTCCCCATAGCTCGTCATACGCAGTTTTTAACTGTTTTTGACGTAAATAAATAAATGTTTAGGGAAGTAATGTCATTGGAACACATTGCAAAGTTATAATAAATAAATAATTTTGTTTTTATTGTCTGTGTGCATATGCTAATATAAACTCTATGTGCAGTCGTTTTTAATTGGCATTACATATGATCCATAAGCAGTGTGCGTTTGTCTGAAACATATTTCAATTATATCTACAGAGAATGAAATCTAAAAAAATTCTGGTTTCAAAAATGAAATGAAAAATTGGAATGAAAACTAAAACTATGAACCTATGAACATCTGAACCTCATTTTCACAACACAACACTTAATATCTCTGGAATGCTTCTGACATAACTCTGATGTGTGTAGTACCTTTCCCTGAAGTATTATGATGAGGTTTTTTAATTGGCGTTTGGAGCCATGGCTTCAGGGGATACCCGAACCTCTGAAAACAAAATATCCCGTACGATCTTTTTCATGAAGGTTGTTCATGACAATTTGAACATTCATATTTCTTTTGGGTACTTCCTGAAAATTTGGCATTTACATTAAGCATGCGAAGATCTGATGGCATATCATCTGCAATTTGAAGGAATGTTAGTCCTTCCAGTTTAATATATAGGTGTTCAGGGTTACATGTATCCATGATTTTCTGGAGGCCAGAACGCTACATTTGGGAAGTCCGTACAACCAACACCTCCAACGAAGTTATATTTTTCCAAAATGGTTACTTCACTGCATTTAGTTCCTGCAAATTTCGGGTAAATGAAACCAAGAGAAAATATTTCGCGGTTTGTTTAAAGCGTCAGTAACATTATCAATTGCTCTATTGCTGAATTGCTCTAGAAGTAGTAGACTGTGACACAACCGTACCATTTCGTACCGTACGATTTCATTGTTAGCAGTTTTCTGGGTTTTCGATCCATGATGCGAATTTCTTGCTCAGTCCAGTCCACTAGTCCAAAACTGTATTCGGTTTACAGGCACGGCCAAACTAATACAAATAGAGATCTATATGTATATGTATTATTATTATTATTATTATTATTATTGTTATATAATTATTATTGTTATTATTTTTATTATTGTTTTTGTTATTATTATAAACCTCAAGTAATGTCAATTCTGTTAATAAGATCATAATGCGTCATATTTAATTTTTAAAACACTGAGTTATTATCGGATTTTTCAAATCCACATTAGATATCTCTCGTTCCAACAGATATTTGCAACAAATGTTTAAGGCACAACACAACTTTCCTTTTACGAATATTCCAAAAATTGTTCTATATCAACTTTTCAATAATATAAAATCAGGTGCTAGTGGTCGGTCAGTGGATTTCTTTGAGGCTTCGCGAGTTAAATTAGCAAGCTGTCAGTTGCTGTACCGTCGTGTATCCTCCAGCAGCGATCGGGGCGTCGCTAGGCAACGCTGTTGCGAAGGGATTTTCGACTTTCGTCCTTAACGAGATATATTGCTCCAATTCAGGGAACGGATTGTAAATTGAAAGTAAGCACATCACTGCTTACCGTATATCCAGCATTCATAATTCGTGATATGGAAGAAAACACATTAATCTTGACTGTAATGAAAAAATAGTTATTTTTAGTTCGCGCTCGAAACAGAAGGAAACACATTATTGCGCTTTCATTAGCAAGTTTATAATTAATGCTGATGCAATAAATATTAGATTGAAACACACATTTGCCTTCGCCGTAATGAATGATGCATACATTATATTTTAATGTTCGAATTTCAAGAGCATGTAGAAGAACACATTCAGCTTTAATAAGTCATATTGATTTGATAAAACGTCGCGAGTTTAATGGAGTGATATTTCGTATGAACGCGGAGCTTGTATAAAGTTTCGAAACTCCTGTTGTATGCTGCACTTGCGCTAATCTGCAATGCACGAATCGATCCGGGATTTCGTTAACTTAATCTATTAATTAATTTGTAAAATCACTGGACTTTCATCTACAGACGTTTTTAGATTTAGAGATCCTACAAGTGATATTATTGCTATGTTCTTCAAGTAAAATACATAAAAACAACTTTTAATTATGGATAACAAATATCACATAAACGTGAAAAAAGAAACTGCTTTTAACAAAATTAATATAATGTTGGGTTTTGATGACTCTGAAATAGTCGTTTGGTTGAAAAGTTGCAGTAAGTAATCTAGCGCACAAAACAGTGTATCTTTGACACTTTTAATTCGATGGGTATTTTTTTAAAACAATTGTTTCTAAACAGAAAGAAATAATAATTACTGCGTACACATTTTTGCTTTCCTGTCCACCATTATAAATATTTACCAAAAAAATGATACAAAATGGAAGGCTGAGAAAATTCGTCACCTATCGTACTGTTAATACCTTTAGATTCATTGGAGATTTGTCTTCCAGGAAATACGCACTTCGGTGTGAAAAAATGTCAAAATTTGTCCTCATCGTCCAAAATGGTTCGACTCGTAAGGAAATAAGAGAGAGAAATAAATGAGAGAGAGAGAGAGATGAGAAATATGACAAATAAATTATTGGGTTAGTTTCATTGAGAAGCATGTTGATTACTACGGTTTCAATCTTGACGCCTCAGCGATGACGCCAGTAACATTAGGCGTCCATCGCTGTACCAGTAACTTGTCCATCAGAAGTATGGAAAAAAAGAAACATTCACGTTGGACTTTACAGCCACGTATAAACAATTTTTCCGAATGGCATCCACATAATCTAAGAAACAACATTTTAATTTGACTTGTGAAGGAGCCTTTGCATTTCATGTTTTTTATTTGGCCCTATAAGTTTTTATTAATTTATTAAAATTCAAAACAGTACAAACTTTGTGTGACTTTGAGGGGCAGCAAAAGGCTATATTTCTTGCTCAAAAGCAAAGGAAGGGGTTATTTCATAATTTGCTTAATGAGTCAACAGAAACAAATGAAAAATCCAATCGAGGCTAGATACTTTTAAAATGGCAATGATCAACCCAAGAAGGGAAGAGTATGAAAAATTGTTGCCATGATCCTTAATAGCACTTAATACCAAATTAATGATTTAGTGAACTGGATTTTGAATTCGGAAGTGTTCTCTAAAGCGACAGACTCGGTCAGTTGGGCAGGGGTTCTAAATACACTTGGGCACGGATGTATTACTCTTAGTGAGCATCGGACGGTAGCAGCGTGGTGATTGTCACAAGTATGCGTTGCACGTGGACAGCACATTTTCGTGAGTGACTCTCTTCTTGCCACGTTCAGTGTGGGGTCTGTGAGGTCTGTGCTGCGAGATTCGGGTGCAGTACGAGCTTCCAGATGACAGCTGGCGCGACCGAGATGCAGCCATGTTTTTTCCTATTCCAGACAGAGCCGATAAGTCTCTTTGCTCCTCAAACTTATTAAATTATAGCTAGAAACACTGAAACGCCACTAAGCCCTCATTAGGCGATGGAATGGAGAAATCTGGTAGCATCATGGCAACACCGGGATGAACAGATGGCCTCAACTGGTGCGGAAAGCATTGTAAGAACCACATAAGCAGTACTTAGTGGAAATTACCACCTTAATAGTGTTTCTCTCCCACGAAACGTAAAGGATCAGAGGTGAAATAAAATCACAAATACAAATTTGATGATTAATTATTTGCGAAGAATATGTTAATAGAATAATACAAAATAATTCTTGAAACGTCCCATTTTTAAAGAATAAATACACGATACTGAAAAGAGTTTGATAGAAACGAAGCATTGAAAACAAATTAATGGTGGCCTGGCTTCTTTTTCTAGTCTCATGCAAATCAATCATCTGTTGTGTGTGCTTTTTCACTCTGACTCGCATTGTTGTGTAAGTATCATCCCCTCAAAATGTATTACATCTCCGAGATGTGCCGTAGGTGTGGAATCAAGACGTGCCTTCCGCGAGCACTTGCGACACGTAGATTAAGGAATCCCATTATATAACATAAAGAGAGAGAGAGTGGATGAAGATACAAGAAGGAACCAAATTAACGGTTCTGACCTATCAATGATGTTGCTCCAGAATCCGTGAGATAAGTCATTGGCAGCTTGCACACTCTAACTGCTGTTGCTGTCCACATAAAAAGTTTATTTACACACGTGCCGTGAGACCAGACAGCCCTACTTCGTAGTGGCAATAAACTATTTGGTTTGTACGGTATCTGCATATCACTTTTGTCATAGGCATCTTAATAGCCCAGCGCGACGTTTCTACCGGCTGAGCCGAGATTTTCAATCTCCTTGAGCTCGATCTTTCCTTCCACATCCCTATCCTATCCTCACTCCTTACACATACACTTACATGCACTATACTACCTCAAAGCTCAGGAGACCAGTCGGAAGCTTAGAGTTTGTCCGGCAGGGGGCGCTACCTCGCTGGTGAGATACCTGGAGAAGGAATTCTCGCAAGTCGCCGTATAAGTCGGATGTCGGGTATCACCGTCCAGAGGAGGAAGAACATTGCGACCTCTCGTGATAAAAGTCTACACTACAGTTATGTAACTAATGACTTTAGCAGTTGACGCGCCAGAAAACACGAAATAATCAATCAGAGACTTTCCTGAGATCCATCAAGCACTGACACAACAACACTAATCCTTGAATGGCAACTAGGGAATGCAGCTCCTTCCAACACGTCGGTTTCGCAGGTTGCATTTTTGTAGCACTGCAGGTAGATAGTAGTTCATCAGTTTAAAATTCAGAAATTAGCTTTACCACCGTAAGAGTGTAATCGTAATAAAGTCTACATTCTCAAATAAACAGAAAAAATTGTTTTCAAATTAATGAAGAAACATCTTTCATTCTGTTCCCATTTTAAACAAATCGAACTACTCACGATCGCTTGTACGATGCTATCAAGAATAGTAATAGAAAAATACTATTTTCATTTAGAGATAGTATAAGATGTTTTTTTTTATATATCCAATTTGTAATTTTAATCATTTGGATCGTTATTCAGGTTTGAAAATTCAGCAATTGAGGACAAAATACATCGGTGTTCTAATTGATTTTGCTGCTAGATATTACGAAAATAATGATTTTGCTTTGGCTATAGTAAGAATTGAGGATAAGTAAAATTAATCCTGCCTATTGTTTACTTTCCTACAATAGTAGTTACTTTTTTCAAAGTTTTCTGAAAAAAACAGCTCCAAATATTTCCTTTAAATGTTTACCTTGGATATAGCTAAAGATGTTTGAAAATGGCGCAGATCTATTTTTGTTAAAATCTCTGAAAGTTTGAAAATTTCAAAAGTTACATGTAAAGTGAAAAAGAAGAGTTAAAGTTAAAGAAAGAAATTCGAGCCGTTTTGGAGAAAAATATTAAAAATTTATTTTTCGTGAAGCAAAAATTACAGAAAAACTACATATTTTCAAAACAAATAGTATATGCCCTTATTTACAAATCTAATTTTTAAAATGGGTTTCTTTCAGGGAAATACTATCATCAATACTGCAGATTTGCGATGTTATTTTTCTGCAATTTTCGAAAACACAGGTACTTCACTGAAATGAGATTTTGTAACATTTCTTAAGCGCTCTTTACTCATTCGAGAAAAAATGAAAAAAAAATGTGTGCCATTTTAAAAAAATTAAAATGTTGTGTAAAGTACCCAAGAATAAAAATATGTTTCAATTTCGCAGGGACTTGAGTTTTGCTCGATTGGTTGGGAATCGATTTTGAAGAAAATCATCTGAAGTGTTTAGGCGATAGCCTTGATCACAAACGGACCGACGCGACAGACGACCATATGTTTTGACAAAAACCAATGCTACCGGATTAAGGACCCACAAACACGGATACTAAATACACATCGTGTTAGACTAAGTAATTTATGACACACAGAAATAAGATTTAGCCACGTCTTTCGATATCAGGTCCTCACAAAATGTGTTTTCTGCGAGCAATACAATACTTATCTCTATACTACGTAAGAAAGCAATGCGAGGAAATTGAAATTATTTTATTAAAAGTAATTATTGTGTATAATTTAACGTGTTGTTATGTCAAAGGTGCTTAGGTACAAGAGAACGTTGATCTTGAAAAGAATGTGCACATGATGACTAATTATTTCTACGAATCCTCGACGTCATACGCCGCCCTTTTTCTCAAAGGCGTCGCATTGCGCGACTGTGGGGGTGGGGAGCACGGGCGGAGAAGTGGGTGTATGGGGAGGTGCAGAGGAGGGTGGGAGTGGGCGGATACGTCAAGCGCCGGCCTCTGGCGCGTCACGCGAGTCACTGGATGGAAGAGCGGGGTGGGGGGAGCAGGTGGCGGCGGTGTGGTGGAGGGAGACGTCTTGGCCGGCCGGCCGCCAGCCGTCGACAACGCCTTGGCAACTCGATCGTGGGTGGGTGGGGGCGGCGGACGACTCCCCCAGCTCACGAGCCCACAGGGAGGTCTGTCTCGAGTGGCTGCGCACACGCGACGCCAGCACCCGCCGACGCCGCCCCCGCCTCCTCTTTCTCAGCTCATCCCACGCGATTCGACCGCTTCCGGATCCCCCGCTCCTCCCGGCCAACTCCCGACCACCTCTATCCAACACAGTTGTTTGACATCAAACGTAGGGCTGAAATCTCGCATGAAGCAGTAGTGTCGTTAGAACATATTGCTCAAAACTGTCAGGGAAACTGGAAGGTACTAGATTGCAATTTAGTATACTACAGAAAAATCCTTTTGTTGTGCACCAACAGATTTTTTTTGATACATCCTTTAAATGAAGTTCACACACGGAAGATTGGAGAGCTGAAAAAAAACTATGTCCTCTTATAACTGTTCGAAGTAATAGCATTTCTTAGCCTCGCGGCTAGCTCTTAACGTGCTCGCTGTCCTCTACGCGCGCCCCGGGTTAGATTCCCGGTCGAGACAAGACTATAGTGTGCGTTTTTCCTTGCAATGTCCCAGTATATATTGCTGTGTGACGATGAGAAAATTCACTTCTCATGTTGAGAAGACCGGAATACGGCGTAAGAACGGAATACGGCGTGGGGGTGTATACCTGCTAACCACACGTACCCCCTTAACCCATGGCCGCGAGGCAGGAACGTCGCCGGTAGGCCTGAGCCCGTTCACGGGCTGTCGCACCAAGTACATACATACACAGTACAATAGTATTTCTTACCGCTTGTCGGCCATGGCCCGTAGCGATCTGTCGAGCCAAAGGACAGGAAAGAACAATAGCATTTCTTTCTGGCCCTGACATCCTATCTTGATTCTTCTGCATCCATTTTTGCCATTACACTCTCGTCCTTCATGCCTCATTTCACTCACAACCTAATTAAATAACTAGCGTGTACTGTTACCATAGTACTTCCCATAGTACTCTTTTCACAGACATGTGATACCAGATCGTTATGGTGTACTTTCTATTGCCACTATTCACGTCGTAGTTCAAACAGGCTGCGATAGCTCAGCAGCAACACATTTGCTTCCGCAGTGGGAGATCCGAGTTCGGGATGTTCGAGCCCCGATGGCGGAGCATTTTCGGAACTAAGTACACAGACGAATTCAGGGAGGGACGAATTCAATCAATGTGGGAGAATTCTAAGGGCCGCTCGTCTAATCTACCGCTAGTTTTACATACTTTCTTTGAACAGTACCAGGCGAATGTTCGAACAGTACCGGGCCACGACGATCTACGTGCAAACCTTTTCTTCCTTATTCTTGTCCCTTCCTCTCAGCTTATACACACACATACACACACGCACACTAAACTACCACACATGTCGGGTGACCAGTCGTGAATTTAAAACTTGTCCCTGGTGGGACAGTGCCCTACTGGTGGAGATAGCTAGAGGGAAAACCCCCACAAGCTGACATGTAGGTCAGCACGAAATCTTGTTCCAGCGGGGGAGGACCACTGCAATATCCCGATACATATCGCGCACTAAACTTTCATGGCTTATGACATAACAAGTCGACGCTCCCGGAAACAATCAAGACATTTTGTTGAAAGCTACTCTTCCTACGTTCTTCCACTGCATTCAAATAGTTTTCCTCCCCAAATATCTTTGCTAATATTTCTTTTCTCTACATTTACTACTCACACAATTGCACATGTACAAATTTCCAACTTGGGTCCCTTCGTTCACTGCTCCCTCTGTACTCTGTTTCAACTGAACTCCAGCTTTACCCATCCTTCGTCTCTACCTTTCGCGAGACGCGCATTCCCCCACAAGCAAATTCCCAGCATCCGGTCCATTGTTCTCTCACCCCGCTAGTTTTGCCACTTCCCGCTGTGCCGTTGCATCCTGTAGCTCGCTCCCCCCCCCCACAGCGCGCTTCCTTCGAGCAGACGTCTGCCTCAGGCCTCGTTACCGCCTCCGGCAGCTCTGCCGTCGCGGCGGCCACCTTCCGCCTCTCCATCCACGCCGTCGCGTTTCTGCCGGCACGGCGTCTGCGCCACTTCCCGCGCCACGCCACACCCCGTCCTCCCACCGGCGTTGCCATCCCCTGCGTCGCGGCGCGTCGCGTTGCGTCGCTCTCCGCTCTCCCGCCTCCGCCCGGTCGTCGCCTCGGTCACCTTCGACGCCGCATCCCCCGCGACCCCTTGCGTCCGCGACCTACATCCCTTCATTGTGCGCTCCCTCGCCGCCCCTTGGTGTCGCGTCGCCTCGGGTTTCAGCCCTGCCCCCCGCCCCCACGGCGCGCACCTCCGTCGCCGTGCTCCCCATTGTCCTCGCCGTCCGCATCGTCCTCGGCGCCCTCGCCGTGCTCGTTTCCTCGTCGCGAACGCCAGCCAGCGAGACAAACAGCCCCCGCCCCCACCACTGCCGCCCACCGCCGCCGCCGCCGCCACGCTGAGCCTTTTTTACCACGATGTCGCGTCGCCTGGCGACGAGGCCGCACGGAGGTGGGCTTCCGGAGGTGAGGCTTTGCGAGAGAACGCCCGGTGGTTCGTAACCTGCACGAATTCATTTCTGAGGGGTGCGGAGCTGACACAGAAGCAGCATATGATCGCATTTTCTATTTTCCGATGCTCCGATTGTTCTCGATTCAGAACTACGAAAAACGCAGTTCTTCAGCGAAAATCTAAAACCCATATTTTAACATAGGTGTGTAGCGGAAACGCGATAGCTCTTTGCGTCAGAAGGTTACGTGTCAAACACAAGTGCAAGATGTGTTGCTGAAAAGTCATGAAAATGCCACGTGTGCAACTTCGCTGTATGAAATTTCTCACCATATGGTTCAGTGTCAAACGTCATCATCTTCTGGCGCTTAGCACCCTACTGTCTCTCTCTCTCTCTCTCTCTCTCTCTCTCTCCATATATATACACATATATATACATATATGTATATATATATATATATATATATATATATATATTATATGGAAAAACAAAACTTGGTAACTAAGCTCTTCAATGTTAGGCATAATTTGGCAAAATAAACTCCTTCGAGATTTTGAATGGCTAAGCCGCAATAAGCACTCGAAGGTTGGTTTAAAAAATACTTTCTATGCAGAAATTTGCGTTTTAAAAACATATAAACACTCCACAAGCATGTAAGTTGTTTATTATTTACAGAGGAAATTAATATATTTGTTTTATAAGGAAAAGTTAATATACAAATAAAAAAGCAATTGAATTGTGTAAATTGGATATTTAATTCTATTATTATTATTAATTTTATTTATTATTATTAGTATTTATTTGTGATTAATATGAATTGTATAGCATATTATTTTTATATCATATGCTAATATAAATAAAGTAAATATAATATATTTTATAAAATATATTCTGAGCACTGTGAAGTGATGCACAGAGAAGGTGATAAAAATGATGACAGCCGGCAAGTAGGTTATTAACTATTTTAATATGAATGATTAAGCAGCCGAAAAAACTGGAAATATATTAATAGAATGCAAAGTGGGGATTTCCTTGGAGAACTTCAATGAAATATCTTAGAGAAATTATTCTTTAAAGAACTACGTAGAAGTCTCTGTTAGAATGTTCTTTGTTAGCAGACACTGAACTTTTATTATGCAAGATTTTTACAGGGCCACCAATAAGGAGACGAACGTATCAATATTTTAAAGGCTGGAAAAGGCCTAACGTCTAAACCCTATGAGGAAAATAAATGACAATATTGAACTCCGAGGGCAGGGTAATAAAAATGAAGGTCAAGAAGATATAGCTCGACGCATGAGACATTAGAATCGTATATGGGAATACAGCTTCGCTTTTTTTTCCTTTTAACAATTTTATAGGACTTTTGTTTTTGTAATGACTACCAAGATTGCTACGTAAACTGATGCATACATACTAACTGTGCAGGATTTGTCGATCTACAGAGTGTGAGCTCATTGTGGAAGATTGGCATTCATCACAAAAAAACTACTTTGTTGTCCAGTTTTAATAATGTTAGCAGTCAAGCCTAATTCCCCTAAAATTTGCGTACATGAAATCCGTCTAGGAAAAGTATGACACTTCCTGATGATTACCGTGCCATGATTGTATTTCCCTCACAACTGCTTCACTAGTTTCTCAGACACCGCTCGGCTCCAGATACGTCAAACTTCTCGGAAGAAGGTAGCATGGCCTGAGGGTTCAGCTCACTTTTGGACAAGAACTCAGTGTGGTTTTAATTACGAGACGGAAGGAGGTAATGGGAGGTCTTCGAAACTTCTGAAAGCCAGTCCAAAGCAACATATATAGGTCAGACGTGTCGATGTGAAAACATGAATACATGTTAAATTGTACCGACAGAGGAACTGACTTTGATTCCGCTTAGAAGTTAATATTTGAATACGTAATTCATCTTGGTTGAACACGAAAGCCAACCACTATTAATGTTTGGTAAGAAATGTATTATTGTAATACAAATTGTTCACTTATGAAAGTACGACGCATTCAGAATTCTGTATTTAAAGCTAATTGATTTGAAATTGCTCACAATGAAATAATATCGAGATACTTGATAAAAATGTAATTTGTAAGAAAAAATAACATTTCTGACGTTTTTGCTCATACATCGATATATACGAGCTTTGAAAATTTATTGTGCAGGAACAGGTTTTACCTACTATTTTCACACCTGTATTTCATGCATGAACGGGTATTTTCGGTCATATATTTTTATAAAAAATATCTTTTTACACAACACTTTAACATTTTGTCATTGTTGGGTAGCCACGAGAGATGTTACGGCCAATGTGTATTGTGGGTATTTTTTCAGAGTTTTCAGTTTGACTTAACAGTTCAAAAAAAATTTTTTTCAGATTTTAGAGATTGTAAATAAACAGCTAAAAAACTGTTTATCAAAAATCCTTATATAGTAAACAAGTAATTTTCGACTGTCCGTCCATACTCTTTCACTCACGGTTAGATCATTTATGGTCCAGTAATCGAGATAAATTTGTTGTCATTCGATGCGTCTCGGTCTCTTGATGAGGAAATGATAATATTTTGCGGGATACAATCAGTGAATTCTAAAGCATTTATGTAGAAATGGTGTTTGTTTTTTTATACAATTACAATGCGTTTTGTGTACATAATGAGTTGATCAATAGCTCATTCAATTCTTCTCGACAATACAAATCATATGGCACAATTCTTATACGGCTCTTCGAGTTGTATTCTGAAAGAAGTCTACAAAAATTGTATTTTATGGTTTCGACGTACCTATGAGTAAACTGATGAAAACGCTATAAATTATTAGACAGTCTTTCCGGCATTTACATAAATCGATACGATTTGAATCATCAGACTGGCGATAATTAAACTTAATTTTGTAATGAAACAGAACGTTAAACAAGTACCGTAATCTATATTGTGTATGAAACTCTCCATGCCTGAAAATGGACGAACTGGTGAATGTAACATGTTAAAAAATTTGTTTTTTATTATGAATTTATTTTCAAAGCACAAATAAAACTTTTTAACATGAAATAGCAGCCGGGTGGCACGCTAAGTTAGTACAAAATATTATGAACTACAGTCTAAACTTATAAATCATCGCATTATAAATTTGTTGAGTGGATTATTTTGTAATCTTAAAAACAGGTAGTCGTACGATTCTTTGATAAAGTTTACAATGTATTACACTTATTTAATGTGATTCATAAGTCTCCACATTTTCTTATTACTGCTTTAGCTCCAATTACGAAGTATAACATTGGTGCATCAACCACTCTGAATGATATCCAGAGGACATCGATCGACAGATGCACAAACACATGAATACGTATGAACAGAGGGGATTGTATTTTATCGATGAGTACCGTTTATCAATCACGCAGCTAGCACATTAGTACCATTTGAATACCTGAGCTCTATTACCTCGATCTGTCAACTTCGGACTGTCGGTATTAATTGGCAGCAATGTACACATTGCTCGAAGCTTCGTCGGTGTAATTAGCGATCGAATAAAGGGATCGCCCAGCTCCAGGAGACCTCTCCGATGGCAACGCTCTTGTCATCCCTGGTTTCCCGTTCCCCTGCGAACTAGATGGTCTCTCGTGAAAACGCTCATCTGGGTAAACTGCAGCGTCTGCCTGAATGTTTGGTCGTCCAGGACGCTAATTAAAACCTCGTCTGATGAAGGTTGAGGCTGACTGGGAAATTGGGTTAGGTTCAAATTGGCAAACCCCGGTGTCCAATCTACAGCCATTGACAACGCTGATGTTCATGGTTCGTTTAAAAGATCTATAGATGGGTACTTAGAAAAGATTTACTTTTCTCCAGATTTTCCTTTTACAATATAATCTGTAAATTATGGATCATATAATTACCATTGCACTGACTATTTTGTAGAATGTGAATAGTTATCGAATGGAGAAATTCTCAGACGAAAATAAAGTATAAAATTGGTCCACCTGCATATGTTGCATGTGCTTTATTTATTTACGAAATATTTATTCATTTGTGCTGCATGTATAATCATTTTGTCGAGATGAATGGTATAAGATGCATGCTTGTATACAATTACGGAAAATCTCTAATGTCAAAACATGAGATGGTAAAACAAACACATGCAAACGTTTTGAAATAAGTAACCAGTGGTAGGTTGTCACATAAGAAAGCTAAAATATTGTATGCATGACTGTTGTAATGTTTGCAATCGTTATGTTACTAATTCCTCTTTCAACAGCAGTTAATTTTCCTTCCCTTACATCAAGGTGTATGGTTTATCCTGTCCCTCTTCATAATTTGTCATCATAAAGCTTACGCTCATAATATTGATTCAAAAATCAAAAAATTACAATTACGTTCAACGCCTGTTAACTTGTCAACTCTAAACAAAATAATAGTCAAATCGTACAAATCACGCCATCCTGCACATTGCCCTTGCATCCTACACTACACGACTCCTAACAAAAATATCTCAATTTCATTAACACTTCTAGTTTCTTTATCACTCGCAAGTGCACTTTCAACATAACTGATAAATCTAAAACCCGTCTTTCAGACTCATTCACTAAAGTTCATTCAGGATATCTTAGAATACCAATAATGCAGAAGACAAATTAATGTGTACCCAGGCCGTGCTTTCATAGGAGGCATTCAATACGACAGTTCATTTATCTCGATCAACCGAAGAGAATTTCCCGGACGCACCTTTCAAGGCTTGCCAGGCGTCTCATGTTTGTGTCTGTTCGGCAGCCTTGTGCTCGAGTTCCACACTGCGTGATGATTCTCTCACCCTGTCAGTATTTCACTGCAACCGATATACGAGAGTCTTCCTAAACTATTTTGGGCAACATGTGCAATATTATGTTTGGTACTTGAATTATCTTTTTTTGTAAGGTATTGCATTAATTATTTGTTTCAGTTTTAAACAATAGTTATTATTTTGTGCTATTGTATACTAAATCGTGTTATTGTTAAACGTGAGTTTCTAGAATTGTTGTTGTTATTATTATTATTATTATTATTATTATATAGATGCGTGTATTCGGCTATTCTACAGGATTAATAAGTAAATTTTCATTTCATGACGAGTCACAGTTCTAAGCCTAACCGTCACAGAGCTTCGTAACTCCTGGAGGCTGTTCAAAACATTGACACTTTTCTGTAGCTCAAGGAGTTAGAGCAACTAAACGTATACTGAAGGATATGAGTTTGATTCCCGGAAGGGACAGTCGATTCTTTGATAATTAAACATCATTCATATTACTATTATAATTAATTATTGCCTTAAATTGTTTTACTATTCCCATTTCTCTTTTTTATATTAGTTGACCTTACAACTTCTTTCTTTGTTTTCCCTTCGATGTTTTTTGTAACGACCATAATGTGAGATATTCAGTACGTGATCAGGCAGAGGAGCATAACAAGCCAGAGCCTTGCTATTATTAAAGACATTCTTATAATAATAATGATAATAACAATTATTATTATTACTAAATCTTAAAATATCCTCTCTTGAAACAATTGAATTCATCGAAGGACAAAATGTACATTTCGATAACACCCCTTTTGTTTGTTTTTTTTATCACTGACGACTAACTAAAATATCGTCCGTGATCCTTCAGACTCATACAACACGTCAATATTTTATTTGTATTAAATTTTATGGTGTAAAATTTGAAATATGTATTGTAGTACATCTGTACGGAGTTTTCATTACAAAAAATTATTAACATAATATAGAATTTATATTTAATTAATTTTTTCTTTTAATAATTCTAGTTTACCATATTGTTGGTAATCATGCATGAATCAGCACTGTATTTTTATTTGGAAGCACAGTACTGATAACTCCTTTATTACGATGCCAACTTCATCGCGGCGACCTCTGACGCCCACCTACTAAGGCGACAGCGATGACTCCGGAGGAATTCAAAGCAGTGGCCTTTATAGAACAAGAGAGATAGCGCTGTAATGAGAGGATGAGCTGAGTTTTAAGCTTCTAAAGAAATAATATATCTGCCATGCAGCCAGCGACACAGATTGTCATTAATATGAAAAGTAGTGGGGTACAGCAAACTCTTTCTCGTATTATTCATAACGGATACGTAATATTATAATATTGCGAATTGTATCCTTGTAATTCTTCTGCCATCTCATGAACACAGATTAGCAATGATGGTGACTGACATCACAATTTCCAGAATCGTCCAAATGTTTTATGATGGCGATGTCCTTCCTTCACTTTATTAAATATCTCAGCTTATAATAAAAACATGGGTGGCATGAGACACAGTCTTCCCTGTGTAGCGTGCTGAGGACAACAGTTGTGTATACTTATTAATCAGGCCAATTGAATGTCAGTTAATTGTTTACGCAGGGTTGCCGTGCCAACATTAACCAAGGGTTGCGGAAGCCTACACGGTGTTGTAAATCCTACTTCATGAATACGTTTGAAAATTCAAAATAAGCAAACCTCCACACAATGCACGTGTGGAAACCTGCGCTCTAGATACAAGATTGCACAAAAATATATACTCAATCACATATCTAATTGGAGAGTAAAGAAGAACTCACGTGCTTCCCATGTGTTCATCCCCGCGTTCGACATGACAGCATGAAGACGATAGCACCCTCTCAACACTTCAGGCTCTAAGCGGGACTTCCTCGCGACTCATGGTTCGGCTGACGGCGCCTGGCGGCCCGAGTTATCGATTCATCGTGATAGCGGGGCGCAGTAACTCGCGGAGCGGCGCGGCGCGGGACGGGACGGGACGGCGAGGGCGAAGACGGGGCGGGGCGGGGGGCGCGGGCGGGCAGGTAGTCGGAGGCGGGAGTCACGGCCGAGCACTCGGAAGCGGAGGGTGAGCCAAGGCAGGTGGTTTTGCGTCCCCCCACCACCGCCACAACTCGCTCACGCCCCTCTCGGGGCTTCCCGAGGCGAGGGCGGGGGCGGTTGCGAGGGCAGGGGCGAGGACGGGAGCGAAGTACTAGGGGAGGGTGAGGGCGGGGTCGAGGGCGGGGCGAGGGCGGGGGCGAGGGCGGGGGCGAGGGCGGGGGCGAGGGCGGGGGTGAGGGCCGGGTGGCGAGGGCGGGGCGAGGGTGAGGATGGGGGCAAGGGTGGGGCCGGGTTTGAGGGCGGGGGAGGGCGGTGGCGAAGGCGGAAGCGAGGTAAATGGCGAAAGCAAATCGCCGCCGTCCCTCTCTTGTTGTCTGCCCTCTAACGTCATAGACAGAAGCTAGCAACGCATTCCTCTTGCAACGGCCGCCCATAGTGTAGGTTATACGTAGGCGAGGGCTACCGGGTGTACAGGTTAGTCCGCTGCCTTCTACCTCAGTGGCAGGGATTCAATTCCCTAACGGTCCATGTTGAATTTGTGGTGGACAAAGCGGGTTTTTGATAGGGTTTTCGAGTTTCTCTCGTTTCCTCTGGCCCTCATTACACTATTGTCCTACCATAATTCATAACGTAGTCATCGTTACCCGTGCATTCAAATCATTCATCCAATTAAGATTTATGCATTGGTATCATATCGAAAAACACATGTGTACAATAGGTAGGCAAGAAGTTTCATTCAGTGGCGCACCAATAAGCGAGACATCAGTAAGCGAAGAACGCCTAAGTAAAGTTATTGGGGGCAAAGGAGAGAATTGCATGATTTTTTGGATGGTTTTGTCGCTACCATAGGTTTAATTCATATCCTTTCGCATCAAGTTCTTAGATCAATAAAATCCTTCAATTCCATAGTTAAGACAAGGATTTACCAAAGTTATACACGGGAAGGTTGACAAAAAACATTTTACGGTGGCTAATGATTGTTGGTTATATCGGTTATCAAGAATTTCAAGAACGATTAATAACAATCATAATTGTCACCAAGACTAACGAAACGAAAAACTAGCCATCGGTGTCTAAGCACACAGCCTACCCTCGCCGGAAAAGACGAAGGAGACCCAAATAAAGCTAGTTAGGATGGCAACTGAAAGGCGAAACATGGAGATTAAAACTACATGCTAGTATTATTGAGTCGTTTCAATTTATATTGACCACTGTTGATTTAATAATACAAGTAGCGTATAAACCGCACGC
>JAHLJT010009841.1:29372-71774 GCA_031308135.1 Acheta domesticus
TTTCACAAAATTGTAGACACCTCTAACACGAATATAGGCTGCGTGGTTTACTTTTAATATATGCACGAATTGAAAATAGTAATATAGATTGCACGGGAACCAATATTTTCTAACTAATTTTTGCCAAAAAACGCTCCTTGCCACATGTACTCATAAGTCAATTTAATAATTGAAATATACCTTCATCCTTCACTTCGTAATACGTTGTCGTGAGTTTGACCTGTTCCGAATTTATAGAAAGATGTGGGCGCCAGGAACAGGTGACATAACTAATACTAACTTTTCCCTATTTAATTCTGTCAAAATTATATGGGCATCCAGCTAGCTTGGGGCCGATGGATTCGGATTACATGTATTCGCTATCGCTAAGATAGCCGATTACCTGATCTGCCGACAGTACAGCCTGGCGTGGAATCTGAAATATGGAAATTCTCTGCTTCCAACTAATTAGAAGCTTATGATTGACAAATGAACAGACTCTTTTCTTTTTCCAAAGAACAAAATTTAAACAATTTATTCAATGTTAATTTTAACAGATTACTTAATGGCCATGACCCCTTTTAAAAGATATTAATTTTAATATACTGCAGTATATGTTACCGTCTTGCCGACCCGCTCGTTCCGAAGACGCTTCTCACTTTGGCCGATGAATCCGAGTCGCTCTTCTGTCTTCTGATCTTGCGCGGTTGCTGAAGTATCCAGTCCACACTGCATAAAATCTAGCTAAGTTCTTTCCGACGCTTTAGATTTATAATCTTCACACACGAGTTTAATAAAATACTAATGTTCGAACTATCGTCCGGTGAACACCCAAAACTGCCCTAAGTCCGCGGATGTACTCCGGCAAATAATTTCTAAGTCCGATGACGACTGTTACTTTTCGCACGAAAATGTATAAGTCTCACTTTCAACTACAAGGTCCGCACACTATTTGCACTCCACGAAACTCAAGAGCCGAGTTCACGACCTACACTCCACCACTCTGAGTCAGACTGTAACGATCTGCACTCAACGAAGCTCCCAAGTCCGAATGAATGTTTTTTCTGTATTTTGCAACCCTTGATGGGTCGGTAGCGTCTCACGTTCTATTTTTTCCAAAACACGGCGGTAAACACCAGAAAGTCTAATTGCCCCCGCCAACCCGCTCATTTCTTACAACCCCATGTAGCCGCGCCTTCGTCCGTCATACGTTTTTCGACCAATCACATATTCTTTATTATATCGATCTAGCCAGCGTTCCGGCACCTACGAGGCTTGCAGCTAGTTTATTTTACCTGCCCTGCACCATAGCAACCCTCTGCGCTGGCGTTACTAGGGCCGGATATCGCCATTTTACAAGTCCATTTAGTCGCCCCGTATACAACTAATATTATGAATAAACCATGTCCCGTTCTGGTATATCACAATATATTTGAGTTAGAGCCAGTGATCCCAGAAGTCAAGAAAACGTGCACATGCTCTTCTTCCCATAGTATGTGGAACAGTTTTTTAAGTCTTCTCGACGTTAAATAAAAAAAGGCTAAATATACTTAAACAAGGTTCCCAAAAATTATTTACAATGAATGGAGGCTATTTGGAGAAATACTTCGGCCAAGTCCATGCCTTGCCAATGCCTTGTCTTATTGCATTAACTGAAATATAACACTAAATATAGTGACACATATTACACGACATCGCTTCAACAAAAATATTTTTAGGATATCAAGAAAATCTTTGCGCCCTTGTAAAAGTTCAAGTTAGTGCTTGTTATGATTCTGCGTCTACAAAACGATATCTTTTATTAATAGTAAAAATATAAAACAATCTACGCATAAGCCATTTTTAGAAAGTAAATATTGGAATGGACTAGTGGATCATATATCCAGTCGCTGCACTTTTGATAGAAGTTTATTATCTTGATATCTCGATTCGTTGGTAACAAATTTATAATACTGGAAATATTCCTGCCCAACTGAATTAAAACTTAAACAGAGGCTTAGAAGAAGTGTTACAAACGACGAGGACTTTTGAGAGTGCAATGATTATAATTTTTGCCAATGTAAATGTGGTAACTGTCATATAACGAAGCACACACGTGACATGTCGTCTTCTGCATATTGTCATAATGGTCTTTATGACTTTCAGAACTTGTTCGTAAGTGCCAAGGACGCACAGTTTGCGAGTACCACGGTGGTAACATCTATCGGAGCGTAACGTGTGTTTGTGGGTTGTTTGTGTGCCTGCACATTTTTTGGAGTCGTAATCTACGAAACACTAAATTGTTAATATTAAATCCATTTAATGAGCCTCTGCCATTTTGGGGTCGGATTAATTCTACTTTATTCTGCTAGCGGTGTTCCCACGCCTGGACCCTGTTTTATTTATTTTCCACAGCAAGGTAAAAGGGAGACATATGACGACCATGAAGTTTTCACATCACCGTATCTAGTACAATGGGCCTGCCTGATCTTTTTCTTTCAACACGCAGCTATGGACACTGAGACTTTGTGAGAAACTACAACTTCATTTTTGTCGAGGTCGGTAATCGAATTTATAACAGACTAACGAAAACTAGCACGCTGTCCGTAAGCCACACGAAGTGCCTCGTGATTGACAGACAAATGGAGATGACCCACTAATGAGGCCAGGTCATGAAATCTGACCAAAGAATGGGAACAGAGGCATTGTTAGTGTAGCCAAAAAAGCATTGCAAAGAAAACTATGCAAAACACGTCAAATAACACAGACACTGAACTTCTGGTACTACTGAACATGAAATGTGAGACACAAAAAATGTTAAAGAAGTCGTGGAGGGACAAACCCCTCCATGGACAATATCTATAAAGAATGGACAAGATGCAGATTAATAAAGATCAATCATTTATGTGGCTTAAAAGGGGAAGAATGAAGCCAGAATCAGAAGCAGTTCTAGTAGCTGCTCAAGATCAGGCGTTGAGAACACGACATAATGATAAAGCGGTTCTCAAATTGCCCAAGATGACAAATGCCGAATTTGCCAGGAGCAAGTAGAAACCATTGACATTTGTCTCAGCTTGTCCAATTCTAGCAAAGACAGAATACCTAAAAGACACGACAGGGTGTGTAGTTACCTCCACTGGCAGATCTTTACCGGCCTCGAAGTTCCAAACACATGCCCCAAGTGTACTCACCAAAACCGGTGACATCGGTTGGATTGTGTACAATATTGTACGACCAACAAATTCAAACGGATCGCACGATAGCAGCAAACAAACCGGATATTTTTATCCGGGATTTTGAGAAAAATCGTGTTTACTTGCGGATGTTGCTGTGCCTTGCGATCAAAATGTCGTAACCAGGAGGCAGAGAAACGTCTGAAATACAAGAGTTTGGAAATTGAGATCAGCCGAATGTGGGGCGTAAAAGCACAGGTCGTACCGATAGTTATCGGAGCTTTGGGATTTGTTCCGCAAAATTTCTGTAAGAACTTGGCTAAACTTCCAGATCATTCAAAGGACTGGGAAGTGCAAGAAATTGCTTTATTTGGCACAGCTCACATTTTGCGCAAAGTATTGTAGAGGCACCGACAGTCCCTAGATCTGCTCCTTAGGTAGCTGGTTGCAACCTGGAGTAGATTTTATAATCAGCCGACTCATAACATCTGTAGTCGTGATATGGAGCAATAATAATAATAATAATAATAATAATAATAAATAATACCAACAACAACAAAAACAAATCTTTATTTAGGCGTTGCTAATGCCGTTTGACTTCTCTTACGCCATCCCCTGCATTCTAAAATCCCTTTCCTTTCCTTCGCCACAAAACCCTCAATCTCGCATCTCCTCCCTCGACTTTTTCCTTGGGCCGCAGCACGACCGCCATCGCCATCGCCATCGCCTCAGCCTCGTTGACGGGCGGGCCTTTCCGGTTTTGCCGTGCTCCGTTGCGAAAGGTCAGAGCTGCGGTGCTTTGTCGCAGTCAGTGCGAGCTGGACGCTCGAGAGAGGCAAAAAACGCTCGTCAAAGTAGATTGGTCAAGGTCCCACTGAAACACGGGAAACGTAGAGGGTCATTCTAGAATACCTGCCTTGTGTTCGCCATGCCCTCATTGTTCAAATAGCTGCTTGGCATTGGCGTGTTGTTAATTCAAAGGTTTCAAATGCCCTCCCCCTTTCGATCATTCGCTGAATACTTATGGCCATCGGCGGTCGTTCTCCGTTGCATACATATTTAAAAGGTGTTGAAGAATGGAAAAGGGTTGTAGATCGCCTGCTGTAAGAAGAATAATCTACTCTAAAACTTGAATTATCAGTTAGCGCAATTAAGCACGTTATCAATGTCACACCGCTGCAGGTGTTTCTCAATTATTTAGTTTTTAGTTTTTGTTTTTGTACGGTACAAACGTTCGTCACGCGATATTTTGATTAGGTCTAGTTTCGTCTATAATTGGTGTTTTAACAATTATCATAATGTTCCCTATTCAACAAAAGAAAATTTTTCATGAGCTGACTTCTGAATTTTCTTCCAAAGAGTTTGGATACGCAAAATTAGAAAGAAGTATATCAAGAAAACTTAAGATAAATAAAATGATAAATGAATTTTTGATACAGCAGAAATGGCATTGACTATACACCACGTGAATTCCAGTTCGAATCAAAGACACGTGATGATTTCGCAGCTTCGTGTACGTAACTTAGACATTGTTGTACTCGTATTTCTCGTTACATTTCGCATTAATCATTCAACAGAAAATGAATTTTGAAACCAGCGACAGTGACAATGAAACTTGTACTCCACCAGAAATTCAGGAATAGCGAATTCGACAACTCTACAATTATTGCCAGAAAAATCAAGAAAATATTATGAATAATTATATACATTTATGGAGTGGATAAAGAGTAATAGGGAGGTTTCTTTTGGCGATACGTTTTTTTATTTACTTTACAAAACTTTCTCAACAATATTTCACCATTAATTTTGACAGAAAATAAATTTAAATTTATTAAGTATCTTATATTACAACAATGATGTAGGCAATCCTTATACGTGAGTTTCAAGTAAAACATCTGTTCAAATTTATTGAATATTTCAAGGTCGTAGTTTTCTATTCGTGCAAATGGCTAATATTCACTCGTAGAAATTACGACGTCGCTCGTGCCGTTAACATCTACTTGTGAATAATAGCCATCATCATGCGCTTGTTAAAGAATATACTATTCTCGAACTGTTTGTAAGGATTATACTCTATTATTATATTGCGACTAGTATCCTACTGTTTACTTACGCCATCTCTTGAAGAAATCTTCACTAAACCAGAGATCGAAACAAAATTCACACCTTTCCTTTTCAAATTTCAAAAATCTTAAAGGAAATCAATTCTGTAAAATGATGCATTGCGTACTATCATTGTAGGTTTTTCTTGCGTTCGTTATAAGAGCTAAGTGGTTAAGGTTATCAGGTTGTTGTTCGTTGTTTTTTTGCTGTCGAAGTTACGTAAAAAGTCACATGGAGCCAAATTTTTTCGAAATGAAGTAAGTTGTTGTCAACTTCCTTGCAGTAGTACATCCCACATGCGCTCTTATTTACATCACTGTACAATCTCTGACTCATAATAACACTTGGATTCACAGTGTTCAAGCTTTAATCTAGCGATACAAATATCTACTAGCAATCGCCTTTTAATGTGTATGTGGATTGGGATATCGGGGTAAGAGATAACAAGTAGACATCTTCCCTTATTAGACTGTACGCCAATGCAAACAAAAGCATTTCGTATCAAGGAGTAATAACTGTCAAGATCAGAAGAAGAATTGGATGACTCTGTTTTGATTCTTGTCGATTTTATGGAGTTTTCGACACGATCTATCATAATGTTCATCCCAATTGGAAGAGCTTATAGCCTGAGATTAAAACTTTGCCCTCTTTGAAAATATAAAACGTCTGATGAAGGCAATGGTTCAGAATGGCTTGCACAATTTGGTGATAAATAAATGCAAAATATGACCGCCCTTTCGAAACTGTTGGCATGGCAGTTCACGGACTTCATGATACAAAACAAGCTGCTGATACCTTTCTCAAATTCAAAGGTTAAAATACGAGCGAGACACCAAGAATAAAAGTTGAATGTGTAAATTCAACTGTTCTTCTTATAAAATAGTCACACATCTGTAGCAGTATCCTCAAATCATACGAAAATGCGATATGTGAATGATTTCGAAACACTTGATTTGAATATTCGCATTCTCAAACATATTCGAATGTTTTCAAATGCATGTATTTGGCATCGTTGGAAGTCGAATCTGTATGTAGTGTAGTATTTTTCTCTTCTCCGTATAAGGAGGAAGACTATTTTAGCACAGTCGATTCCTCTTTGGAAGCATTTTCCGCCGTCTACGAAATTCAAATTATCCATTTTATTGGTTCAGCGTTACGTGGACGTGAAGTATCACAACCAAACTTCGAAACGTGTTTTGTATAGGGTTTTATTCGTTTTTTTTGGGATTTACCTTTGTGTGCATAAACATTAATTTACGGAGACTGTGAAATAGAAATTTGTCCGTGTAATAATAATTATTTAGTATTGAGGATTAAGTATAAGTGATTTCTATATTTCTATAAGTGATTTCTATTATTAGACAGAACTGCTTATTATTTTGACAGAGAACAAGAAAATAGAACTATGTAAAAAGAATGTCCATGGTACTCTGATCAAAAGTTTGCCATTGCTGATTATAGAAACACAAAGCTCTGTCAAGAGGAAAATTGTGGACTTTCACTTGAAATGTTCCGAAAAAACTGTGGGAACTGTTAGCTCTGCAACTGAATGTACAGAATTGAACCAAACCACTGGATATACTGGCGAAAAACATACCATAACATGAAATCAGCAGTGAAAGGGAAACAGGAAATTATTATTAACGAAAGGAAGAAAACTGGAGGTGGTCCTTCACCACTTATAGGCTTAACTTCTGCGGTTGAAAAAAAAGATAAATATACTTCAAACTACAATTAAACGTCTAGAACAACGGAATCATACACTGATTTTTTTCAAATTAACTTAATTCTGAAATAATTGAAGAGCGTGAGGTAAGTGTTTCCCAGGAGAAATATTTAATTTTATTAAATTGTGTTAGCCAGGCCTCTTCTGTAACATCCGTGAGTACTGATGCTCCTGGACCTTCATACAAGCGACACAATCAAAAATCAGAACGCGCTGTGGTTGGAAAGCAGCTAAAGAAATCTGCAAATGCAAAAGCAGGTCTTTTTGAAAAATCAAAAGAAAAATTAGAGTGAAAAAGTATATGAAGAAAAATTAAAACTTTTAAAGAGGGATTTTAACATTGATTTTCTGGTCGAATCTTGCGAGAAAGAGCAGTTTCTTAACTTAATTAATTCCTTCAATTTAGATATTACAATAAAAGTACCTACACGGATCACAGTAAATTCAAAGAAGGCAATCGATCAAATTATAATTAACAAAACCACTACTCGACATGAAATTGAAACAAAAGATTTAGGATACAGTGACCACGATGCACAAATTCTTACCATTATACGAAATGCGAACAATGACACAATAAATAATACACGTATGAGTAGAGTGTTTTCTAAAAGTAAAATAAAATTATTCATTGATTACTTGCTGCAGGAGTCATGGGACGCAGTTTATAATACTATTGATACAAACGATAATATTATTCTTTTTTTTTTCAACGCTTTCATTTCATTTTAACACTTGCTTTCCTCTTCAGAAAAGAAAATTAAATATTTCACGCAAAACAATTCTTGGATAACACAAGGATTAGAACATCATGTAAAAACAAACGAATTCTATCTTTCATTTCTAAGCATCATAACGTATCTCAATTTCCTCCTGTACTTTAAAAAATACAAATCATTGTTTAAGAAAAGTCATAAGGCAGGCTAAAATCATGAAACACGATCAGGATATTTTGAACTCAAATAACAAAACAAAATCAATGTGGGATATAGTAAAAAATGCGACCAAACCAACTAGAAACCTTATAGAGAATGTTGTTTTAAAAGATAACGATAGAGATGTGAACGATCCGGCAACAGTGGCTAGTCTCTTTAACCAATACTTTTCGAGAATTGCTGTCGATCTCACTAAGGGTTTTCAGCCACAAAATTCACATCTGACGTTTCCCTAAAAGTCTTAGACACTATGTTCGTTTCGAAACCTCTTCCTATGAAATTCTCAAAATAATCGGTAAATTAAAAAATAAATATTCGGCCGGTTTAGATGAATTTCCGGATTGTTTGTTAAAGACGTGCGCGCCAGCCATTATACCCCGTTAACTCACATATTTAATGCATCCTTATGCACCGGAATTTTTCCAGATATTTTTTAAACAGCTAAGATTAAGCCGCTCTTCAAAAAAGCCAAAAAATGAAATTCAAAATTATCGGCCAATTTCTCTTTGTCAGTTTTTTCAAAATATTAGAGAGACTTTTTTATGTGCGAATGGAAACCTTCTGAATAACACGACGCGTTTTCAATTGCCAACATGGATTCCGGAAATCAAAATCTACGGAAACAGCCATTTTTTCTTTTCTTAGGATGTTGCCTCATCATTGGATCAAAACGAAGCAACTATTGGATATTTTTAGATCTTTCAAAGCTTTTGACGTCATTGATCATAACATTTTACTTTCAAAATTACCTTCGTATGGAATCCGTGGTATTGCTCTAGATTGGCTATGTTCGTACCTTAAACAACGATCTCAGAGAGTAGAAATACTTACTGGAATGGATGGAACTTTATGTACACCCTTTCCGGTTCTTTGCCAATTGTACGTGGAGTCCCGCAAGGATCGATTTTAGGCCCTATTCTCTTCCTATTATACGTAAATGACATGCCCCTTAGCGATTTCAAACGGAGGAACAGTTCTCTTTGCGGATGAGAAATATTCTTTGCAACAAAGAAACCGTAAATAGTACAATATCAACGTTTCAAATTGGTTCCGTAATAACAAATTAAAAGTAAATGAAAATAAACAGTTTTTCAATGCAGTTTTCCATATCAAATAAAAAATTCTGTACTCCATTGAAAATGAACGGTGTGACATTGACTGATGTTAATGTAACAAAATTTTTAGGTCTATCAATTCAGTCAAACCTCAAATGGATGCCCACTTAAATGAATTGAACACAAATTAAGCTCATTATGCTACGCGCGTTCAGAATTCTTTCAAATTCCGTCAGCCTTCATACAGCTCGTTGTGTATATTTTGCCAATTTCACTCCCGCCTGAGATATGGCATAATATTTTGGGGAACACACTCTTATAGTTCACAGACTTTCAGATTACAAAAAAGAATTGTACGAATAATAAGCAAATCCAACCCACGTGATTCTTGTAAGTCACTCTTTATTAATCTAGGAATTTTACCATTACCTTGTCTCCTGATTTACGAATCAGTAGTTTTTTGTCAAAAATGACTTACTTAAGGACGGGATATATTTTCAGCAAACGCCGATGTCTATAAGTATAACACACGACGTAGTAATCATATTCACCAGGTGGCAGTATCAACAGCTCACTACAAAAAATTCACATACAATTCATGTACATTACTCTACAACCTTTGCCAGAAGACATTAAACGATTAAATTCCATAGAAAGTTTAAGTCCCCAAGTAAAATCTTTTCTGCTGCATAACTGTTTCTATACAATTCGAGACTTACCGAGCATCAAAAAGGAAAGTAGAATTAATTTTAACAATGATAGTTAATGTAATTATTTATCATTTGGACTGTATAATTCTAAAGAACCTGTAACAAGTATTGTACCACAGTTTCTGGTTGATGGCCCCCCATCTCGATCAGGTTTTTCGTCCAGTTTCCCTGATCCTTGAGCAAATGCTGAGATGGTCCCTTGTTTTGCTTCTGGACATAAATGTAACTTCATTATTTTTGTGCACGTCTTCTGAATTTCAGTGTGAAATATAGTTTTCAAATTATCGTTTTTCATATTATCGCGGCAAAAAGTATTATCTTTCATGAAGAACATGAGGGTTCAGGGCAGAAATTTATAGCTAATTTACCTTTGAAAATATATTTATTATATAGGAGCGAATATTTTGTCAACAAACTCGAAAAAACTCTCTTTCTGTATTCAAAATTCGACTAGAATATGGTTTAGGATAGAGACCACAGAATTATGAAAACGTGCACAAAATTCACTTCTCCCCATAGCTCGTCATACGCAGTTTTTAACTGTTTTTTGACGTAAATAAATAAATGTTTAGGGAAGTAATGTCATTGGAACACATTGCAAGTTATAATAAATAAATAATTTTGTTTTTATTGTCTGTGTGCATATGCTAATATAAACTCTATGTGCAGTCGTTTTTAATTGGCATTACATATGATCCATAAGCAGTGTGCGTTGTCTGAAACATATTTCAATTATATCTACAGAGAGATGAAATCTAAAAAATTCTGGTTTCAAAAATGAAATGAAAAATTGGAATGAAAACTAAAACTATGAACCTATGAACATCTGAACCTCATTTTCACAACACAACACTTAATATCTCTGGAATGCTTCTGACATAACTCTGATGTGTGTAGTACCTTTCCCCTGAAGTATTATGATGAGGTTTTTAAATTTGCGTTTGGAGCCATGGCTTCAGGGGATACCCGAACCTCTGAAAACAAATATCCCTACGATCTTTTTTGAAGGTTGTTCATGACAATTTGAACATTCATATTTCGTTTGGGTACTTCCTCCGAAAATTGGCATTTACATTAAGCATGCGAAGATCTGATGGCATATCATCTGCAATTTGAAGGAATGTTAGTCCTTCCAGTTTAATATATAGGTGTTCAGGGTTACATGTATCCATGATTTTCTGGAGCCAGAACGCTACATTTGGGAAGTCCGTACAACCAACACCTCCAACGAAGTTTATTTTTCCAAAATGTTACTTCACTGCATTTAGTTCCTGCAAATTTCGGGTAAATGAAACCAAGAGAAAATATTTCGCGGTTTGTTTAAAGCGTCAGTAACATTATCAATTGCTCTATTGCTGAATTGCTCTAGAAGTAGTAGACTGTGACACAACCGTACCATTTCGTACCGTACGATTTCATTGTTAGCAGTTTTCTGGGTTTTTCGATCCATGATGCGAATTTCTTGCTCAGTCCAGTCCACTAGTCCAAAACTGTATTCGGTTACAGGCACGGCCAAACTAATACAAATAGAGATCTATATGTATATGTATTATTATTATTATTATTATTATTATTGTTATTATAATTATTATTGTTATTATTATTATTGTTTTTGTTATTATTATAAACCTCAAGTAATGTCCATTCTGTTTAATAAGATCATAATGCGTCATATTTATTTTTAAAACACTGAGTTATTATCGGATTTTTCAAATCCACATTAGATATCTCTCGTTCCAACAGATATTTGCAACAAATGTTTAAGGCACAACACAACTTTCCTTTTACGAATATTCAAAAAATTGTTCTATATCAACTTTTCAATAATATAAAATCAGGTGCTAGTGGTCGGTCAGTGGATTTCTTTGAGGCTTCGCGAGTTAATTAGCAAGCTGTCAGTTGCTGTACCGTCGTGTATCCTCCAGCAGCGATCGGGGCGTCGCTAGGCAACGCTGTTGCGAAGGGATTTTCGACTTTCGTCCTTAACGAGATATATTGCTCCAATTCGGGAACGGATTGTAAATTGAAAGTAAGCACATCACTGCTTACCGTATATCCAGCATTCATAATTCGTGATATGGAAGAAACACATTAATCTTGACTGTAATGAAAAAATAGTTATTTTTAGTTCGCGCTCGAAACAGAAAGGAACACATTATTGCGCTTCATTAGCAAGTTTATAATTAATGCTGATGCAATAAATATTAGATTGAAACACACATTTGCCTTCGCCGTAATGAATGATGCATACATTATATTTTAATGTTCGAATTTCAAGAGCATGTAGAAGAACACATTCAGCTTTAATAAGTCATATTGATTTGATAAAACGTCGCGAGTTTAATGGAGTGATATTTCGTATGAACGCGGAGCTTGTATAAAGTTTCGAAACTCCTGTTGTATGCTGCACTTGCGCTAATCTGCAATGCACGAATCGATCCGGGATTTCGTTAACTTAATCTATTAATTAATTTGTAAAATCACTGGACTTTCATCTACAGACGTTTTTAGATTTAGAGATCCTACAAGTGATATTATTGCTATGTTCTTCAAGTAAAATACATAAAAACAACTTTTAATTATGGATAACAAATATCACATAAACGTGAAAAAAGAAACTGCTTTTAAAACAAAATTAATATAATGTTGGGTTTTGATGACTCTGAAATAGTCGTTTGGTTGAAAAGTTGCAGTAAGTAATCTAGCGCACAAAACAGTGTATCTTTGACACTTTTAATTCGATGGGTATTTTTTTAAAACAATTGTTTCTAAACAGAAAGAAATAATAATTACTGCGTACACATTTTTGCTTTCCTGTCCACCATTATAAATATTTACCAAAAAAATGATACAAAATGGAAGGCTGAGAAAATTCGTCACCATATCTACTGTTAATACCTTTAGATTCATTGGAGATTTGTCTTCCAGGAAATACGCACTCGGTGTGAAAAATGTCAAAATTTGTCCTCATCGTCCAAAATGGTTCGACTCGTAAGGAAATAAGAGAGAGAAATAAATGAGAGAGAGAGAGAGGATGAGAAAATGACAAATAAATTATTGGGTTAGTTTCATTGAGAAGCATGTTGATTACTACGGTTTCAATCTTGACGCCTCAGCGATGACGCCAGTAACATTAGGCGTCCATCGCTGTACCAGTAACTTGTCCATCAGAAGTATGGAAAAAAAGAAACATTCACGTTGGACTTTACAGCCACGTATAAACAATTTTTCCGAATGGCATCCACATAATCTAAGAAACAACATTTTAATTTGACTTGTGAAGGAGCCTTTGCATTTCATGTTTTTTATTGTGGCCCTATAAGTTTTTATTAATTTATTAAAATTCAAAACAGTACAAACTTTGTGTGACTTTTGAGGGGCAGCAAAAGGCTATATTTCTTGCTCAAAAGCAAAGGAAGGGGTTATTTCATAATTTGCTTAATGAGTCAACAGAAACAAATGAAAAATCCAATCGAGGCTAGATACTTTTAAAATGGCAATGATCAAACCCAAGAAGGGAAGAGTATGAAAATTGTTGCCATGATCCTTAATAGCACTTAATACCAAATTAATGATTTAAGTGAACTGGATTTTGGAATTCGGAAGTGTTCTCTAAAGCGACAGACTCGGTCAGTTGGGCAGGGGTTCTAAATACACTTGGGCACGGATGTATACTCTTAGTGAGCATCGGAGACGGTAGCAGCGTGGTGATTGTGTCACAAGTATGCGTTGCACGTGGACAGCACAATTTCGTGAGTGACTCTCTTCTTGCCACGTTCAGTGTGGGGTCTGTGAGGTCTGTGCTGCGAGATTCGGGTGCAGTACGAGCTTCCAGATGACAGCTGGCGCGACCGAGATGCAGCCATGTTTTTTCCTATTCCAGACAGAGCCGATAAAGTCTCTTTGCTCTCAAACTTATTAAATTATAGCTAGAAACACTGAAACGCCACTAAGCCCTCATTAGGCGATGGAATGGAGAAATCTGGTAGCATCATGGCAACACCGGGATGAACAGATGGCCTCACTGGTGCGGAAAGCATTGTAGAGAACCACATAAGCAGGTACTTAGTGGAAATTAACCACCTTAATAGTGTTTCTCTCCCACGAAACGTAAAGGATCAGAGGTGAAATAAATCACAAATACAAATTTGATGATTAATTATTTGCGAAGAATATGTTAATAAGAATAAGTACAAAAATAATTCTTGAAACGTCCCATTTTTAAAGAATAATACACGATACTGAAAAGAGTTTGATAGAAACGAAGCATTGAAAACAAATATAATGGTGGCCTGGCTTCTTTTTCTAGTCTCATGCACAATCATCCTGTTTGTTGCTTTTTTCACTCTGACTCGCATTGTTGTGTAAGTATCATCCCCTCAAAATGTATTACATCTCCCGAGATGTGCCGTAGGTGTGGAATCAAGAACGTGCCTTCCGCGAGCACTTGCGACACGTAGATTAAGGAATCCCATTATATAACATAAAGAGAGAGAGAGTGGATGAAGATACAAGAAGGAACCAAATTAACGGTTCTGACCTATCAATGATGTTGCTCCAGAATCCGTGAGATAAGTCATTGGCAGCTTGCACACTCTAACTGCTGTTGCTGTCCACATAAAAAGTTTATTTACACGTGCCGTGAGACCAGACAGCCCTACTTCGTAGTGCAATAAACTATTTGGTTTGTACGGTATCTGCATATCACTTTTGTCATAGGCATCTTAATAGCCCAGCGCGACGTTTCTACCGGCTGAGCCGAGATTTTCAATCTCCTTGAGCTCGATCTTTCCTTCCACATCCCTATCCTATCCTCACTCCTTACACATACACTTACATGCACTATACTACCTCAAAGCTCAGGAGACCAGTCGGAAGCTTAGAGTTTGTCCCGGCAGGGGGCGCTACCTCGCTGGTGAGATACCTGGAGAAGAAATTCTCGCAAGTCGCCGTATAAGTCGGATGTCGGGTATCACCGTCCAGAGGAGGAAGAACATTTGCGACCTCTCGTGATAAAAGTCTACACTACAGTTATGTAACTAATGACTTTAGCAGTTGACGCGCCAGAAAACACGAAATAATCAATCAGAGACTTCCTGAGATCCATCAAGCACTGACACAACACTAATCCTTGAATGGCAACTAGGGAATGCAGCTCCTTCCAACACGTCGGTTTCGCAGGTTGCATTTTTTGTAGCACTGCAGGTAGATAGTAGTTCATCAGTTTAAAATTCAGAAATTAGCTTTACCACCGTAAGAGTGTAATCGTAATAAAGTCTACATTCTCAAATAAACAGAAAAAAATTGTTTTCAAATTAATGAAGAAACATCTTTCATTCTGTTCCCATTTTAAACAAATCGAACTACTCACGATCGCTTGTACGATGCTATCAAGAATAGGTAAATAGAAAAATACTATTTTCTTTAGAGATAAGTATAAGATGTTTTTTTAATATCCAATTTGGTAATTTTAATCATTTGGATCGTTATTCAGGTTTGAAAATTCAGCAATTGAGGACAAAATACATCGGTGTTCTAATTGATTTTGCTGCTAGATATTACGAAAATAATGATTTTGCTTTGGCTATAGTAAGAATTGAGGATAAGTAAAATTAATCCTGCCTATTGTTTACTTTCCTACAATAGTAGTTACTTTTTCAAAGTTTCTGAAAAAAACAGGCTCCAAATATTTCCTTTAAATGTTTACCTTGATATAGCTAAAGATGTTTGAAAATGGCGCAGATCTATTTTTGTTAAAATCTCTGTAAAGTTTGGAAAATTTCAAAAGTTACATGTAAAGTGAAAAAGAAAGAGTTAAAGAAAGAAATTCGAGCCGTTTTGGAGAAAAATATTAAAAATTTATTTTTCGTGAAGCAAAAATTACAGAAAAACTACATATTTTCAAAACAAATAGTATATGCCCTTATTTACAAATCTAATTTTTAAAATGGGTTTCTTTCAGGGAAATACTATCATCAATACTGCAGATTTGCGATGTTATTTTTCTGCAATTTTCGAAAACAGACAGGTACTTCACTGAAAATGAGATTTTGTAACATTTCTTAAGCGCTCTTTACTCATTCGAGAAAAATGAAAAAAAAATGTGTGCCATTTTAAAAAAAATTAAAATGTTGTGTAAAGTACCCAAGAATAAAAATATGTTCAATTTCGCAGGGACTTGAGTTTTGCTCGATTGGTTGGGAATCGATTTTGAAGAAAATCATCTGAAGTGTTTAGGGCGATAGCCTTGATCACAAACGGACCGAACGCGACAGACGACCATATGTTTTTGACAAAAACCATGCTACCGGATTAAGGACCCACAAACACGGATACTAACATACACATCGTGTTAGACTAAGTAATTTATGACACACAGAAATAAGATTTAGCCACTCTTTCGATATCAGGTCCTCACAAAATGTGTTTTCTGCGAGCAATACAATACTTTCTCTATACTACGTAAGAAGCATGCGAGAAATTGAAATTATTTTATTAAAAGTAATTATTGTGTATAATTTAACGTGTTGTTATGTCAAAGGTGCTTAGGTACAAGAGAACGTTGATCTTGAAAGAATGTGCACATGATGACTAATTATTTCTACGAATCCTCGACGTCATACGCCGCCCTTTTTCTCAAAAGGCGTCGCATTGCGCGACTGTGGGGTGGGGAGCACGGGCGAGAAGTGGGTGTGGGGAGGTGCAGAGAGGGTGGGAGTGGGCGGAATACGTCAAGCGCCGGCCTCTGGCCGGTCACGCGAGTCACTGGATGGGAAGAGCGGGGTGGGGGGGAGCAGGTGGCGGCGGTGTGGTGGAGGGAGACGTCTTGGCCGGCCGGCCGCCAGCCGTCGACAACGCCTTGGCAAACTCGATCGATGGGTGGGTGGGCGGCGACGACTCCCCCAGCTCACGAGCCCACAGGGAGGTCTGTCTCGAGTGGCTGCGCACACGCGACGCCAGCAGCACCCGCCGACGCCGCCCCCGCCTCCTCTTTCTCAGCTCATCCCACGCGATTCGACCGCTTCCGGATCCCCCGCTCCTCCCGGCCAACTCCCGACCACCTCTATCCAACACAGTTGTTTGACATCAAACGTAGGGCTGAAATCTCGCATGAAGCAGTAGTGTCGTTTAGAACATATTGCTCAAAACTGTCAGGGAAACTGGAAGGTACTAGATTGCAATTTAGTATACTACAGAAAAATCCTTTTGTTGTGCACCAACAGATTTTTTTTGATACATCCTTTAAATGAAGTTCACACACGGAAGATTGGAGAGCTGAAAAAAAAACTATGTCCTCTTATAACTGTTCGAAGTAATAGCATTTCTTAGCCTCGCGGCTAGCTCTTAACGTGCTCGCTGTCCTCTACGCGGCCCCGGTTAGATTCCCGGTCGAGACAAGACTATAGTGTGCGTTTTCCTTGCAATGTCCCAGTATATATTGCTGTGTGACGATGAGAAAATTCACTTCTCATGTTGAGAAGACCGGAATACGGCGTAAGAACGGAATACGGCGTGGGGGTGTATACCTGCTAACCACACGTAACCCCCTTAACCCATGGCCGCGAGGCAGGAACGTCGCCGGTAGGCCTGCGCCCGTTCACGGGCTGTCGCACCAAGTACATACATACACAGTACAATAGTATTTCTTACCGCTTGTCGGCCATGGCCCGTAGCGATCCTGTCGAGCCAAAGGACATGGAAAAGAACAATAGCATTCTTTCTGGCCCTGACATCCTATCTTGATTCTTCTGCATCCATTTTTGCCATTACACTCTCGTCCTTCATGCCTCATTTCACTCACAACCTAATTAAATAACTAGCGTGTACTGTTACCATATGTACTTCCCATAGTACTTTTTCACAGACATGTGATACCAGATCGTTATGGTGTACTTTCTATTGCCACTATTCACGTCGTAGTTCAAACAGGCTGCGATAGCTCAGCAGCAACACATTTGCTTCCGCAGTGGGAGATCCGAGTTCGGGATGTTCGAGCCCCGATGGCGGAGCATTTTCGGAACTAAGTACACAGACGAATCAGGGAGGGGACGAATCTCAATCAATGTGGGAGAATTCTTAAGGGCCGCTCGTCTAATCTACCGCTAGTTTTACATACTTTCTTTGAACAGTACCAGGCGAATGTTCGAACAGTACCGGGCCACGATCTACGTGCAAACCTTTTCTTCCTTATTCTTGTCCCTTCCTCTCAGCTTATACACACACAATACACACACGCACACTAAAACTACCACACATGTCGGGTGACCAGTCGTGAATTTAAAACTTGTCCGGGTGGGACAGTGCCCTAGCTGGTGGAGATAGGCTAGAGGGAAAACCCCCACAAGCTGACATGTAGGTCAGCACGAAATCTTGTTCCAGCGGGGGAGGACCACTGCAATATCCCGATACATATCGCGCACTAAAGCTTTCATGGCTTATGACATAACAAGTCGACGCTCCCGGAAACAATCAAGACATTTTGTTGAAGCTACTCTTCCTACGTTCTTCCACTGCATTCAAATAGTTTTCCTCCCCAAATTATCTTTGCTAATATTTCTTTTCTCTACATTTACTACTCACACAATTGCACATTGTACAAATTTCCAACTTGGGGTCCCTTCGTTCACTGCTCCCTCTGTACTCTGTTTCAACTGAACTCCAGCTTTTACCCATCCTTCGTCTCTACCTTTCGCGAGACGCGCATTCCCCACAAGCAAATTCCCAGCATCCGGTCCATTGTTCTCTTCACCCCGCTAGGTTTGCCACTTCCCGCTGTGCCGTTTGCATCCTGTAGCTCGCTACCCCCCCCCCACAGCGCGCTTCCTTCCGAGCAACGTCTGCCTCAGGCCTCGTTAACCAAGCCTCCGGCAGCTCTGCCGTCGCGCGGCCACCTTCCGCCTCTCCATCCACGCCGTCGCGTTTCTGCCGGCACGGCGGTCTGCGCCACTTTCCCGCGCCCACGCCACACCCCGTCCTCCCACCGGCGTTGCCATCCCCATGCGTCGCGGCGCGTCGCGTTGCGTCGCTCTCCGGCTCCCGCCTCCGCCCGTCGTCGCCTCGGTCACCTTCGACGCCGCATCCCCCGCGACCCCTTGCGTCCGCGACCTACATCCCTTCATTGTGCGCTCCCTCGCCGCCCCTTGGTGTCGCGTCGCCTCGGGTTTCAGCCCTGCCCCCCGCCCCCACGGCGCGCACCTCCGTCGCCGTGCTCCCCATTGTCCTCGCCGTCCGCATCGTCCTCGCGCCTCGCCGTGCTCGTTTCCTCGTCGCGAACGCCAGCCAGCGAGACAAACAGCCCCCGCCCCCCACCACTGCCGCCAACCGCCGCCGCCGCCGCCACGCTGAAGCCTTTTTACCACGATGTCGCGTCGCCTGGCGACGAGGCCGCACGGAGGTGGGCTCCGGAGGTGAGGCCTTTGCGAGAGGAACGCCGGTGGTTCGTAACCTGCACGAATTCATTCTGAGGGGTGCGGAGCTGAACACAGAAGCAGCATATGATCGCATTTTCTATTTTCCGATGCTCCGATTGTTCTCGATTCAGACTACGAAAAAACGCAGTTGCTTCAGCGAAAATCTAAAACCCATATTTTAACATAGGTGTGTAGCGGAAACGCGATAGCTCTTTGCGTCAGAAGGTTACGTGTCAAACACAAGTGCAAGATAGTGTTGCTGAAAAAGTCATGAAAATGCCACGTGTGCAACTTCGCTGTATGAAAATTTCTCACCATATGTTCAGTGTCAAACGTCATCATCTTCTGGCGCTTAGCACCCTACCTGTCCTCTCTCTCTTCTCCTCTCTCTCTCTCTCTCTCTCCATATATATCCACATATATATACATATATGTATATATATATATATATATATATATATATATATATATGGAAAAAACAAAAACTTTGGTAACTAAGCTCTTCAATGTTAGGCATAATTTGCAAAATAAACTCCTTCGAGATTTTGAATGGCTAAGCCGCAATAAGCACTCGAAGTTGGTTTAAAAAATACTTTCTATGCAGAAATTTGGGCGTTTTAAAAAACATTAAACACTCCACAAGCATGTAAGTTGTTTATTATTTACAGAGGAAATTAATATATTTGTTTATAAGGAAAAGTAATATACAAATAAAAAGCATTGAATTGTGTAAATTGGATATTTAATTCTATTATTATATTTAATTTTATTTATTATTATTATATTATTTGTGATTAAATATGAATTGTATAGCATATTATTTTATATCATATGCTAATATAAAATAAAGTAAATATAATATATTTTATAAAATATATTCTGACAACTGTGAAGTGTGCACAGAGAAGGTGATAAAAATGATGACAGCCGGCAAGTAGGTTATTAACTATTTTATATGAATGATTAGCAGCCGAAAAACTGGAAATATATTATAGAATGCAAAGTGGGGATTTTCCTTGGAGAACTTCAATGAAATATCTTAGAGAAAATTATTCTTTAAAGAACTACGTTAGAAGTCCTGTTAGAAATGTTCTTTGTTACAGACACTGAACTTTTATTATGCAAGATTTTTTTACAGGGCCACCAATAAGGAGACGAACGTATCAATATTTTAAAGGCTGGAAAAGGCCTAACGTCTAAACCCTATGAGGAAAAATAAATGACATATTGAACTCCGAGGCAGGGGTAATAAAAAATGAAGTTCAAGAAGATATAGCTCGACGCATGAGACATTAGAATCGTATATGGGAATAACAGCTTCGCTTTTTTTTCCTTTTAACAATTTTATAGGACTTTTGTTTTTGTAATGACTACCAGATTGCTACGTAAACTGATGCATACATACTAACTGTGCAGGATTTGTCGATCTACAGAGTTGTGAGCTCATTGTGGAAGATTGGCATTCATACAAAAAAACTACTTTGTTGGCAGTTTTAATAATGTTAGCAGTCAAAGCCTAATTTCCCCTAAAATTTGCGTACATGAAATCCGTCTAGGAAAAGTATGACACTTCCTGATGATTTACCGTGCCATGATTGTATTTCCCTCACAACTGCTTCACTAGTTTCTCAGACACCGCTCGGCTCAGATACGTTCAAACTTCTCGGAAGAAGGTAGCATGGCCTGAGGGTTCAGCTCACTTTTGGACAAGAAACTCAGTGTGGTTTTAATTACGAGAACGGAAGGAGGTAATGGGAGGTCTTCGAAACTTCTGAAAGCCAGTCCAAAGCACATATATAGGTCAGACGTGTCGATGTGAAAAACATGAATACATGTAAATTGTACCGACAGAGGAACTGACTTGATTCCGCTTAGAAGTTAATATTTGAATACGTAATTCATCTTGGTTGAACACGAAAGCCAACCACTATTAATGTTTTGTAAGAAATGTATTATTGTAATACAATTGTTCACTTATGAAAGTAACGACGCATTCAGAATTCTGTATTTAAAGCTAATTGATTGAAATTGCTCACAATGAAAATAATTCGAGATACTTGATAAAAATGTAATTTGTAAGAAAAAAATAACATTTCTGACGTTTGTTGCTCATACATCGATATATACGAGCTTTGAAAATTTATTGTGCAGGAACAGGTTTACCTACTATTTTCACACCTGTATTTCATGCATGAACGGGTATTTTCAGGTCATATATTTTTATAAAAAATATCTTTTACACAACACTTTAACATTTGTCATTGTTGGGTAGCACGAGAGATGTTACGGCCAATGTGTATTGTGGGTATTTTTCAGAGTTTTTCAGTTTGACTTAACAGTTCAAAAAAATTTTTTTCAGATTTTAGAGATTGTAAAATAAAACAGCTAAAAAACTGTTTCAAAAAAAATCCTTATATAGTAAACAGTAATTTTCGACTGTCCGTCCATACGTCTTTCACTCACGGTTAGATCATTTATGGTCCAGTAATCGAGATAAATTTTGTTGTCATTCGATGCGTCTCGGTCTCTTGATGAGGAAATGATAATATTTTGCGGATACAATCAGTGAATTCTAAAGCATTTATGTAGAAATGGTGTTTGTTTTTTTATACAATTACATGCGTTTTGTGTACATAATGAGTTGATCATAGCTCATTCAATTCTTCTCGACAAGACAAATCATATGGCACAATTCTTATACGGCTCTTTCGAGTTATTCTGAAAGAAGTCTACAAAAATTGTATTTTATGGTTTCGACGTACCTATGAGTAAACTGTGAAACGCTATAAAATTATTAGACAGTCTTTCCGGCATTTACATAAATCGATACGATTTGAATCATCAGACTGGCGATAATTAAACTTAATTTTGTAATGAAACAGAACGTTAAACAAGTACCGTAATCTATATTTGTGTATGAAACTCTCCATGCCTGAAAATGGACGAACTGGGTGAATGTAACATGTTAAAAATTTGTTTTTTATTATGAATTTATTTTCAAAGCACAAATAAAAACTTTTTAACATGAAATAGCAGCCGGGTGGCACGCTAAGTTAGTACAAAATATTATGAACTACAGTCCTAAACTTATAATCATCGCATTATAAAATTTGTTGAGTGATTATTTTGTAATCTTAAAAACAGGTAGTCGTACGATTCTTTGATAAAGTTTACAATGTATTACACTTATTTAATGTGATTCATAAGTCTCCACCTTTTCTTATTACTGCTTTAGCTCCAATTACGAAGTATAACATTGGTGACATCAACCACCTGAATGATATCCAGAGGACATCGATCGACAGATGCACAAACACATGAATACGTATGAACAGGAGGGGATTGTATTTTATTCGATGAGTACCGTTTATCAATCACGCAGCTAGCACATTAGTACCTTTGAATACCTGAGCTCTATTACCTCGATCTGTCAACTTCGGACTGTCGGTATTAATTGGCAGCAATGTACACATTGCTCGAAGCTTCGTCGTGTAATTAGCGATCGAATAAAGGGATCGCCCAGCTCCAGGAGACCTCTCCGATGGCAACGCTCTTGTCATCCCTGGTTTCCCGTTCCCCTGCGAACTAGATGGTCTCGTGAAAACGCTCATCTGGGTAAACTGCAGCGTCTGCCTGAATGTTTGGTCGTCCAGGACGCTAATTAAAACCTCGTCTGATGAAGGTTGAGGCTGACTGGGGAAATTGGGGTTAGGTTCAAATTGGCAAACCCCGGTGTCCAATCTACAAGCCATTGACAACGCTGATGTTCATGGTTCGTTTTAAAAGATCTATAGATGGGTACTTAGAAAAGATTTCTCTTTCTCCAGATTTTCCTTTTACATATAATCTGTAAATTATGGATCATATAATTACCATTGCACTGACTATTTTGTAGAATGTGAATAGTTATCGAATGGAGAAATTCTCAGACGAAAATAAAGTATAAAATTGGTCCACCTGCATATGTTGCATGTGCTTTATTTATTTACGAAATATTTTATTCATTTGTGCATGCATGTATAATCATTTTGTCGAGATGAATGGTATAAGATGCATGCTTGTATACAATTACGGAAAAATCTCTAATGTCAAAACATGAGATGGTAAAACAAACACATGCAAACGTTTTGAAATAAGTAACCAGTGGTAGGTTGTCACATAAGAAGCTAAAATATTGTATGCATGACTGTTGTAATGTTGCAATCGTTATGTTACTAATTCCTCTTTCAACAGCAGTTAATTTTCCTTCCCTTACATCAAGGTGTATGGTTTATCCTGTCCTCTTCATAATTTGTCATCATAAAGCTTACGCTCATAATATTGATTCAAAATATCAAAAAATTACAATTACGTGCAACGCCTGTTAAAATTGTCAACTCTAAACAAAATAATAGTCAAATCGTACAAATCACGCCATCCTGCACATTGCCCTTGCATCCTACACGACTCCTAACAAAAATATCTCAATTCATTAACACTTCTAGTTTCTTTATCACTCGCAAGTGCACTTTCAACATAACTGATAAATCTAAAACCCGTCTTTCAGACTCATTCACTAAAGTTCATTCAGGATATCTTAGAATCCAATAATGCAGAAGACAAATTAGATGTGTACCCAGGCCGTGCTTTCATAGGGAGGCATTCAATACGACAGTTCATTTATCTCGATCAACCGAAAGAGAATTTCCCGGACGCACCTTTCAAGGCTTGCCAGGCGTCTCATGTTGTGTCTGTTCGGCAGCCTTGTGCTCGAGTTCCACACTGCGTGATGATTCTCTCACCCTGTCGTATTTCAATGCAAACCGATATACGAGAGTCTTCCTAAACTATTTTGGGCAACATGTGCAATATTAGTGTTTGGTACTTGAATTATCTTTTTTTGTAAGGTATTGCATTAATTATTTGTTTACAGTTTAAACAATAGTTATTAATTTTGTGCTATTGTATACTAAATCGTGTTATTGTTAAACGTGAGTTTCTAGAATTGTTGTTGTTATAGTATTATTATTATTATTATTATATAGATGCGTTGTATTCGGCTATTCTACAGGATTATAAGTAAATTTTCATTTCATGACGAGTCACAGTTCTAAGCCTAACCGTCACAGAGCTTCGTAACTCCTGGAGGCTGTTCAAAACATTGACACTTTTCTGTAGCTCAAGGAGTTAGAAGCAACTAAACGGTATACTGAAGGATATGAGTTTGATTCCCGGAAGGGACAGTCGATTCTTTGATAAGTTAAACATCATTCATATTACTATTATAATTATTATTGCCTTAAATTTGTTTTACTATTCCCATTTCTCTTTTTTATATTAGTTGACCTTACAACTTCTTTCTTTGTTTTCCCTTCGATGTTTTTTTGTAACGACCATAATGTGAGATATTCAGTACGTGATCAGGCAGAGGAGCATAACAAGGCCAGAGCCTTGCTATTATTAAAGACATTCTTATAATAATAATGATAATAACAATTATTATTATTACTAAATCTTAAAATATCCTCTCTTGAAACAATTGAATTCATCGAAGGACAAAAATGTACATTTCGATAGACACCTTTTGTTTGTTTTGTTTATCACTGACGACTAACTAAAATATCGTCCGTGATCCTTCAGACTCATACAACACGTCAATATTTAATTTGTATTAAATTTTATGGTGTAAAATTTGAAATATGTATTGTAGTACAATCTGTACGGAGTTTTCATTACAAAAAATTATTAACATAATATAGAATTATTATTTAATTAATATTTTCTTTTAATAATTCTAGTTTACCATATTGTTGGTAATCATGCATGAATCAGCACTGTATTTTATTTGGAAGCACAGTACTGATAACTCCTTTATTACGATGCCAACTCATCGCGGCGACCTCTGACGCCCACCTACTAAGGCGACAGCGATGACTCCGGAGGAATTCAAAGCAGTGGCCTTTATAGAACAAGAGAGATAGCGCTGTAATGAGAGGATGAGCTGAGTTTTAAGCTTCTAAAGAAATAATATATCTGCCATGCAGCCAGCGACACAGATTGTCATTAATATGAAAAGTAGTGGGGTACAGCAAACTCTTTCTCGTATTATTCATAACGGATACGTAATATTATAATATTGCGAATTGTATCCTTGTAATTCTTCTGCCATCTCATGAAAACACAGATGTAGCAATGATGGTGACTGAACATCACAATTTCCAGAATCGTCCAAATGTTTTATGATGGCGATGTCCTTCCTTCACTTTATTAAATATCTCAGCTTATAATAAAAACATGGGTGGCATGAGACAACAGTCTTACCCTGTGTAGCGTGCTGAGGACAACAGTTGTGTATACTTATTAATCAGGCCAATTGAATGTCAGTTAATTGTTTACGCAGGGTTGCCGTGCCAACATTAACCAAGGGTTGCGGAAGCCTACACGGTGTTGTAAATCCTACTTCATGAATACGTTTTGAAAATTCAAAATAAGCAAACCTCCACACAATGCACGTGTGGAAACCTGCGCTCTAGATACAAGATTGCACAAAATATATACTCAATCAACATATCTAATTGGAGAGTAAAGAAGAACTCACGTGCTCCCATGTGTTCATCCCCGCGTTCGACATGACAGCATGAAGGACGATAGCACCCTCTCAACACTTCAGGCTCTAACGGGACTTCCTCGCGACTCATGGTTCGGCTGACGGCGCCTGGCGGCCCGAGTTATCGGTTCATCGTGATAGCGGTGCGCAGTACTCGCGGAGCGGCGCGGCGCGGGACGGGACGGGACGGCGAGGGCGAAGACGGGGCGGGGCGGGGGCGCGGGCGGGCAGGTAGTCGGAGGCGGGAGTCACGGCCGAGCACTCGGAAGCGGAGGGTGAGCCAAGGCAGGTGGTTTGCGTCCCCCCACCACCGCCACAACTCGCTCACGCCCTCTCGGGGCTTCCCGAGGCGAGGGCGGGGGGCGGTTGCGAGGGCAGGGGCGAGGACGGGAGCGAAGTCTAGGGCGAGGGTGAGGGCGGGGGCGAGGGCGGGGCGAGGGCGGGGGCGAGGGCGGGGGCGAGGGCGGGGGCGAGGGCGGGGGTGAGGGCGGGGGGCGAGGGCGGGGCGAGGGTGAGGATGGGGGCAAGGGTGGGCCGGGTTTGAGGGCGGGGGAGGGCGGTGGCGAAGGCGGAAGCGAGGTAAATGGCGAAAGCAAATCGCCTCCCTCTCTTGTTGTCTGCCCTCTAACGTCATAGACAGAAGCTAGCAACGCATTCCTCTTGCAACGGCCGCCCATAGTGTAGGTTATACGTAGGCGAGGGCTACCCGGGTGTACAGGTTAGTCCGCTGGCCTTCTACCGCAGTGGCAAGGGATTCAATTCCCTAACGGTCCATGTTGAATTTGTGGTGGACAAAGCGGGTTTTTGATAGGGTTTATCGAGTTTCTCTCGTTTCCTCTGGCCCTCATTACACTATTGTCCTACCATAATTCATAACGTAGTCATCGTTACCCGTGCATCAAATCATTCATCCAATTAAGATTTATGCATTGGTATCATATCGAAAAAACATGTGTACAATAGGTAAGGCAAGAAGTTTCATTCAGTGGCGCACCAATAAGCGAGACATCAGTAAGCGAAGAACGCCTAAGTAAAGTTATTGGGGGGCAAAAGGAGAGAATTGCATGATTTTTTGGATGGTTTGTCGCTACCATAGGGTTTAATTCATAATCCTTTCGCATCAAGTTCTTAGATCAATAAAATCCTTCAATTCCATAGTTAAGACAAGGATTTACCAAAGTTATACACGGGAAGGTTGACAAAAAACATTTTACGTGGCTTAAATGATTGTTGGTTATCGGTTATCAAGAATTGTCAAGAACGATTAATAACAATCATAATTGTCACCAAGACTAACGAAACGAAAAACTAGCCATCGGTGTCTAAGCACACAGCCTACCCTCGCCGGAAAAGACGAAGGAGACCCAAATAAAGCTAGTTAGGATGCAACTGAAAGGCGAAACATGGAGATTAAAACTACATGCTAGTATTATTGAGTCGTTCAATTTATATTGACCACTGTTGATTTAATAATACAAGTAGCGTATAAACCGCACGCATGAAAATCCCAGTTGAATGGTCCTTTACAAGCTCTTAGGAAGGGTATTCTCAACACTCAGGTGTTTGCAATGGGGACTTCCCTGGTGATGTTGTTCACGAGCAAAAACTGGATAACGACCTAATTACTCTGTCTAATTTAACCCACCAATACTGGGACGTAAATCACAATGAATTGATTACATGACACCGCACTAATAAATCTCAGATTGATCCAATTTTCCTGAAGGCAGTGTACCTGCACGCGCGTGCACTCTCATTACACACACATAGACACACTCATACTCCAACAGATGCACTCACTCAGGCGAATTAACATCTACACAGACTTACGCACAGACGTACAAGTTGGTTGGTTTATTAGTGATGCTGCTATTGAACTTCTAAGGACATTAGTTCCTTAAGTGTAGTGCATGTTTAATAGAGGAGGTTGCGGTGATCTCCCCTGCTGGTTGATGAGATCCTGCGCCGACCTACCGTCGGCCATCGCGGTTTTCCGAAACCAGGTATCACCCACACGCGGGGCACCGCCACAGCCGGGTCAAGCTCTAAGCTCCCGATCTGTCTCCCGGCATGTGTGGTCGTGAAGTGCATGTAAATGTAAGTGTGCATCTATGGGGTGAGGTAAAAGGTAAATATAAGGGGTGATGATGGAACAAAGGAGAGGAATCTCGTGACGCCCGTGACCCGTTTTGTTAGGGTACTGCTCCGGCATTCGCCTGATATTGATCGGAGAAACCACGGAAAATTGCCGATCAGAGTAGCCGACCGCTAGAATTCTCCTCCTAACCTAACTCCCCTCGACCTAACTATGACAGACGTACACAGACACACAGGTACACTCACACACGTGGTTGCAATCAAAGATGAATCTCTTGGGAACAGACGTTCGCCCTGAGCCGACGCTTCCCGTATCCTCCTAATAACCGAGTATGTAGTTCAAGGTTCCGCGCTCTCCGCTCCACCCCGTCGAAGCGAGCGCGCGGGGAGACTTCAAGTGACGGATTCGGGACGCGCTCCGTATTCTCCCGGGGGTCGCGTGCAGCACCCGAGCGCGGGGGCGGCGGTAACGGAGCCGGCCCGCTGCAGGGAGGTTATCTGGCGCCGCCGCCGCCCGGATAAATCGCACCCCGCCCTCCTCCTCCCACGCCCCCTGGCGCGGCCTCCACCACGCTTTCCGCCGGCGAAGGAAGCGGGGGAAGGATAAGAGGGGAGTGGACGATGGGGGGTAGGTTGGGCGAATTTGGTCTTCTTGGAAGATGGAGATTTTCGATGTGGTTTTTGGATGGAGTGCGTGTTGATTGATGGCCTGTCAAAAGTTTCTCCCATTTCTTAAATGTTCAAAGGAACTATATAAATTATATTTATTTTATATTTGCTACATTGATTTTATATTTAGTTGTTTATTATTAGTTGTTTTATTATAATTAGTTATTATTAGTTGTTTATTGTAGACGATTATTATAAATTTGAAGAAATGAAATGTTTTCTCTCTTCCTTGCGGGTCCGCCATGACGCCTACGGCCGGAGAAGGAGTTAAGGGAAAAGAGGAGAAAAGACGTGGGTGGGGGATTGGACGAATTTGGTCAACTTAGGAGATGGGGATTGTTGATGTTTTTGTTGACAGTACGTGTATAAATTGTATGAATTATTTGAAGTTGTTTTCTTTAGATATCAGGAAGCCAAGTACTCAATACAAGAATGATACAAAAGTTTCATCTTCCCAATTTGCACACCAACTCAGATGAAAGTTTGCAACATGCTACTATGTTGTGTTTGACTTGCTGAAATAGAAAATAAAAGTTAAAAATAATTTCGGAATTTCTACTAACAAGTAAGAAATGTAATTCGTGTTAGCTCAATAAATCAACACGTCATATAATTTTGCTAAAAAATTGTAACCATGCGTAAAATAATGCGTTGTCATGGGGCTATTTTGAGGGCTAAATTAAATTACCTTCTCTTATTGCATGTGCCATTTTTATAAAATCGACAATGTTTACAAATTCTTACTTTTTGGAAAATATATTTTTAAATATATTGATAATATATATTATACAAATTCACTTTGACAAAAGATTGTTAATATAAATGATACACTCATGATGTATGCTATTTTTGTATGTGCACATTAATATTAATAATTAGGTAGATAAAACATGGACATGGAAATTTATAGACATGGAAGACATGGAAATTTATCGTTTCTAATTAAGAAATTAACCTAAATCAGAAAATGCATTAATTTTTTTCAAAATATTAAAATATTACAATAAGGTTTCGGTGCAGACAATTATTGTAATATTTTATTATTTTGAAAACGTTCTAATGTATTCTATATATACCTTTCATCTATGGCTTTTATCCAGCCGACAGCCTTTACGTCCCGATGGGACGCATATTCAACCATATACTAGACACAAGCACATTTAAGGGCTTCTCTGATCTGTAATTAGTAGAACGCGAGGCTCTGCACGACAACACATACACTAAGAGAAGAGCAAACACGCCCAAGGCGGGACTCGAACCCGCGACACTTCGGACCGAAGCACTGAGTCAATACCTGCTCTTAACCACCTCAACCACCCATGTCGACTAATGTATTTTATGATTTAGATTAATTTCTTAATTTAAAAATAATAGATTCACATGCCTTTGTATGGTCTTAGTGATTAACAATGCCAGTTAAAATTGGTATTCGTAGATAATATTCAAGCGGCTGTGATAGGCCAACGGCAATAAACTGACCTCTGCAGCATTGTTGACTGGGAGGTTCTAGGGTTCGAGATCCGACGGTGACAAGTTTTCAAAACTAGTTTTCCGTGGCTTCTCCAATGAATACTAGGCGAAAACAGGAGTAATACCTTAACGCGTCAAACGACCCGCGCGCCAACCCAGTCCTTCTAACCTAATCCTCATTCTTGTGCCCTCCTCTCCACGTTCTTACACACACACACACACACACACACACACACGTTGGAAGTCCAATCAGAGGCTTAGAGATGGTCATGCCTGGAACCGTGCCCCGCCTAGAGATTCCCGAAACCCCGTAACCGACGTATAAGTTGGCGCCGGACCTCACATTCCAGCATGGGCGGGGAATACCGCAATCTTTCGGGATATAACATCCACTACACTTACTCGCCCTGGAAGCTAACTTGGTTGAAAACAACAAATATTATCTTACTTACCATAAAATTTTCAAAATTTTAAAATGTAAAAGAGTTTTAAAAATATTACTTTGTTGTTTTTTCATTCACACATGCATCCTTTTGCTTTTACATAAAACGCAACTAATTACCGCGCTCTGCAGCCACCCCATCGCCACAGACGGTGGTTCGTGCGGAGTAATGAGATGCATCTCGGTCAGAGGCGTCCGAGCGGCCGGTCAAGGCCGGGCGGTCAAGACGTCGGCGGGAGGGCTGGTCGATGGAGGGCAGCAATGGCGTAGTAGCAGGTGCGGAAGGCGAGAGAAGCAGACCTGGTTAAGTTCGATGGAAAACCAACTCATACCCTCCGCCTTGAAAAAATGTTCAATAGCTCTCTTCTATAAGTTTTTCATATTTTCGATTTAGGTCCAGTTAGAATATTTGTACATTGTACATGTAATATTTAGTTGACCCACGCAGGTAATTGTTCTGTGACAAAATAATTAAGAATGTAATCTGCGAGAAATCACTGCTGCAATACTTTTAACCTGATTCATTAAATTTCCCTTCGAACAAAAAGTAAGTGTTGAAAACTTAACCATCAGCTCGAAAATATAAAGTAATGATAGAATATCATAAGCAATATGTCTCCTTTAGCCAGAAATTGGTGAGGCCCTTCAACTCCCTCCCCTTATTTACAACCTCTATTTACACCCGAGCTCATGACGATTGAAATAAATGGCAGTGTCGAAATATCTGGGTTACTTATAGTTGGTAGAGATATGATATCCTTTCAAACAATGTGTGTAATTCTTGAACATTCATTGTGTAAAAGCTTCACTGCGAGCTGTTGGTTCTTGAGATATATTGGCACACAGAATTTGATTCTGTACAATGAATAAAATAATAACGATATGATACAAGATCCATTCTTTGTTGAAAAAAGTCTAAAAGATACGCAATTTCACATCGTCCACTTAACATTTACGAATATAGAAGTATATTTGTTTTTACTATGGTTTATTCCAGCCGAAGACATGTATTCTCTTCTCCCCGATGAAAGATATCTTGAATTATGTAATAGACCCTTATTCACTTACGGAATTTTCATATTTTTAGTCAGCAGAAGACAGGCCCACTACGATATCAAGTACACGAAAGACAAGGAACAACTTTTGATGCTCAGGGCTAGTTGTGAACCTGCAACGCTTAGGATCGAGGAGCTGCGTCGGTACGCTCAATAGCTTAATTCAGATCGATCCAAAACAGTTTATTTCGGAATATTATTCGCAGAAATTTTATTTCCGCATGTTATTGGTTCTTCAAAAGATCGAGGGGAAGCGTTTGGTGATATCTTGCTGTCGTGTGCGTACTACGTCAAAGCAATCTATTCCCAGTACAAAAAAAGGGCATTCATTAGATTTCCATACAAACCCAAATACTCAACTCTTAGATCAAAATCAGAACACATGTTTGTGTTCGCTTCAGTACATCGTAACTGTAATTCTAAAATTAGCCATCACACTAAAAAAAGTAGTGTACTTTTCTCCTCTCCAAACATCACATTAATACACATCATCCTGCCGAGATCATGGGAGGTAATATTTTCCGTGACCAAAAAAACAGAATATTAAATTGAGTATCAAAAAATGCATTACGTCAAATGTGTCTAGAAAAGTTGCATTCCGGCTTTGTTCCATTTGGAGCTCATCTCGCATAATATCAGGATGGACCGGAACACAGATTGTAAGTAATAGAAAACCGAAACACATTATTATTATTATTATTATTATTATTATTATTATTATTATTATTATTGTTGTTGTTATTATTATAAAACTTAACGCTCAGAAAACAGTTTATCTACAGTAATGTCTCCACTCTCGACTAATATCCCTTAAAATTTCCGTTCCTTTATTGAAACTATCCAAATTTAAAATAGTAGAGGTAACTCTACATAAACAATATTGCATTCCTATTCTTAAAATTACCCCGATATATATTAAGAAAATAACAATAGGAGTACGTCTAGGAGTACATACTCCTCACATAAAAGCATATATTGTACTATGCTATTGTGTTTTGCCCCTCCTTTAATTGATATTATTGTATTTCATTATTTATTGTAATTTTATCATTTTATTTACATTATATTGACATTATGTGTTTTCTTTGTACACGAGAACATATCTTATTATGGAAGAAAAAGTATTTTCATATGAAATGATAGCCAAACAATACAGTGTATTTTCATTACTTTTTTCATTTCAAGCAATTGAACCGGATCTCTCCAATTAAAGTTGGGAGGAACAAACTTAGTACTCGACGAAGTGTGGTTTCCAGAATGAAAATACTTCATTTACATTTATTGCGCTATACATGTCACACTAGAGTCATTGTTTGAAGTCCTATTTATATTATTTGATAGGAATATGTTTCTGGACACATCGAATTGATAGGGTGCACTTATTAGGAATATGTAAACCAAAAGTCTCCATAACCAAAAGATGCCTTAAAACTATATATGAAAACGCTATATATGTAAACGAAACACTAATAGCTCATGAAACATATTATTATAATTTTCTCCCCATAGCCAGGACTCATAACTACTTATCTTGGCTCGAGAAGAAATGTTTCAATATTTTTTAAAATTTAATAATGATGTTGCGAAGAATGTCATTGAAATGATAGATTATCAAGTTATTTAACCAACACGTTCAGGAATATATATTTTTTTCTGTAATATGAGCAATAGCATTATTAATAGTCATGAAAATATAAATTAATAAAATATTACTGCATGTATTCAGTAGTATAAAGTCAAACAAATTACACGAATATTTAAATGAAAATAGATTTACATAATAAACATAAGGGAAATGAAAAATTAAAACTAAATAGTTCTGGTCAATTTTGTGAACGACTTTCTATACAAAAAAGGGTTCATTCCAAGTTCATTTCTCGGTAAACAAAAACTCAAATTAGTACAATATAATGATTTTGTTACAGAAAGTTACTAGAGCATGGAAGAAAGCTATCCATGTATTGAAAATATTTAATTTTTTATAGGAGAAAAAATTAATCTCCTCAACTGATAAATATTTTACTGTAAAACTCTTTATTTAGCACATTAGGTTTCTAATATCCTCCAATTTAGCTGCCTTTGAAAGATCGTTTCATTTATCATTAACTTAGGCTATTTTATTCTTGTTCTTTTCTACAATCGTGTGTTTTGGTTTTATCGACCTGTTTACAAATATTGGCTTCTTCGTCCTTTCAGTTGTACAACTATAACATTAATGCATGATAATATTTTATTCAACACCATTCAACACATTAAATAGACAGCAATCAATGCATGTGTCAGCTGATCACCAAGAGGACCTCTAACAGCTGAAATTTGGCTCCACGGTGTTGGTATTTATTGTTTCCTTAACCACAATAAAAACAATATGGCTATGGGGGATAAGAACAATATGAGCACTTTTCTTTCAGCTCCGAAATCCTTACCTCCGCTCTTTCATTGTACTATGTGTCATTATGAAGCAACGAGAGTTTTTTGTTTCCTTTGAATAAGATGATATTCGTTGTCGTTTTATAAAAACGATTTTCAGTGGCAAATGAGATAAAAATTTCGTATTTATCTGTTGTGCCTTCCGTGAACGAATATACCGAGCACTAAGAAATATTATTTGATGTCTTGACTTGAGCTCAAGGAAATTACTTCATATTCAGCGCCAAAAAGACGCGGAACGTTGTTTCTTTTTTTAATACTTTACTGCGGATAAAATAACTTAATTCTCCATAACTTTCTCACAGAGCTCAAGAAAAACTTATGCAAGTAATGGAGCTACATTTACGTCCTGTTGGAAAGGAGGGGTCCATCTCAGCATTTACTCAGTGGATCAAGAAACCAGGACGAAAAACCTGGTCGTGAATGGGTTTCATTCACCCGGAAGCTGAAGAACAATGCATTTTACATGTACACTATGTAATCTTTCAGAATTAAACAGTACAAATGACAACTAATGTATTAATATAGGTATTATAATAAACAAATTTTTATCTCTGGTGCTCAGAATAGTCTAATTGTATAGAAATAATTATGCAACAGAAATTATTTACTTGACGCATAATGTGTGTATTAATATTAATTCTAAATGACACTTGTCAATGAATTGAAAAGTATTGTACGTATATAATATATGAATTTCTTGTAGTGAGCTATTGATTGCACCTAATAAATATGATTATCACGTTGTGTAATTATAGATATATGTATTGGATGAAAATACGTTTCTACACTTGGAACAAGTCAGTGCAAATTTTTGTTAATACACTGCTTGAAGTGAATCATTCCATGACTGAACATAGTTTAGTATAGAATTAGTCTAAAATGTGTATATTACTGAAATTAGATCATTAATCCGTTTTAGCGTAAACACTTATGATTTTATGTGATGAGCAAGGTTATGTTTTTGTGAATGTAAGTAACGCCTTTATATTCATGAAAACATGAATCAGGGAAGAATTTGTTTCCGAAATGATATGTTTATGTCAAACAGTAAAAAAGTATTTCTTGAACTGTTAAATAATGAATTACTTAAAATTTGACCTCAGACTTCTGCGGAAAATGCAAATAAAGACTAACTATTCTGTTGGAAAACCTCCATACGGTATACGCGAACAGTGAGACACGTCTTGAGAAAAAACATTTTCTTTATCAAGGATACACCAAACGTGGATTCTGACTACGCTACATATACAATAAAATCATTTACTAAGTATAGAAACCAGAGGTCCACAAAACGTATCAGAGGTCCACAAAACGCGTTTTTCTGCTGAAAGGTCAGCACATTTTTCCTGCGGCATAATATTACTTTCTCTTACTTGTAGTAAACGAGCGCCGGTAGCCGAGTTCCTTAACCAAACTCCGTGAAGTCATCGAAGTTAAGCATCTAGAGACAACGCAGGTTCCTCGATTGGTGACAGCCTGGGAACCGAATATTGAAGGCGCTGAACCCCTGACCGATAAAGATAAAAGGCAGTGACTGATGACGTGACTAGATCAAGCAAGATTATTCATCCTCATATTTCCTATTCAAAACCAAAAAATCTTGGGGCATTGTTACGCAAGTAACAATATAAAATAGGAAGAAAGTAATTCGTGAACGTGAAGGTTGATTTTTTCCATATCATTCGTATATGTCCGTTAGGTAATACAATTTTCACGTAAAAACACGTTAAGTCACTTGCAACTGCCACGTCACGCCGAGTCAATTACAATGGCGGGCCCGTGACTTTAGTGAGGCTGCGACATACGCCGGTCCGGCGAACACATTGTGGCTGATGAAGACGTCTTCATGTACAATGCATGAGATCGAACGCGCGTCCGCGTCAGCCAGCCTCAGCTGCGTGGCTGCGCGCGCCCGCCCCCACCCCCGCGGCCTCTTGGGAGTCCATCTGCGCACTTCCGCCTGCCGCCGCGCCGCTCGCCCTCCGCGATAATGTTTCGAATGTGTTTAACCGGGTTTCATAAAATTGTTTGTCCGGCGATTCCACGAATGTTTGGTTATTCATTCACGGATAACTGTCGATACCATGAGATGTGGATTCGAAGATTTGTCACGATTTTCAACCAAGTGAGAGCAATTTTCAAGGTGCGTCTTTGACCTGCGCCCGTGTTACTAAAAGCGATTGTATATTTATTTCCAAGATGCTTCTTCTGTGATGGATGCAAACAAGAAGCTAGTTTTTGGGAGCGCCTGGAAGCTGTTGTTTCGTCTCACCTGTGACTTATACCTCAATTGCATACAGCAGTATGAGCAACTTGTTGACTACTTCTGCATTGTTCTGGCATCTAGCAAAGAGATATTGAAGTTTGACTCATAGAATTTTAGCCTGTGATGGAACAATGTTAAACCATCTTCCAGTCTAAAATCTTCCAAAATTTGACTTACACCACTTTTGATCTCAACGGCTCATATTATCCTTACATATACAATATATAATAAGATTCGTAAACTATTACCAGACATAATATATCCTACCTGTTAATTCCAATACACAATTTTTTGATTTACGTTCTCGTATACGTAATACAGAATACGATATTGTAAATTTACGAATGTAATACATGTTACAATAATATAATGCTGCCAAAAATCGTTGTCGAGAAATTTAGGGAATGCATGTTTTGGGGGTTCCTGATACCGGAAAACTGCTTTGATTTTTTAAACTGTCTGTGCCACCATCTGTCTGAAGAACACTAGCGCCTAAACCGTTTTCAAGATATTCCGGGAGAAAGGGACCGCCAGGTAGCGTCTCCGCTTACGCGCTTCTTACACCAAGGGAAGGAATTAGGATAGGGATAGGATTTAGGCGCTTCAGAGACGCTGGACTAGCCTCTGTGAAGCAGGCAAACTCGTTTTATTGGAACAAATATACAGTTAATTTCATTTACAATTTTTTGAAAATGTGGGTAGTTTTAACGTATTTTGAGTAAAATAATTATAATTAAAAAGAACGTAAGCGAGATTTTCTCTAAACCGGTTCCAACTTTTTTAATTTATTATTCAAATAGAGCTATGTTTGCATAATAAAATGATATAGAAATTCATTAAATACTCTGGAATTATGAAAATTGCAGTAGTTTAGTTTCTTCTCGAATCTGACCTTTGCCTTCAATATTGAAGCTAGAAAACAACAATAATAAATGCGAAAGATATTGGCAATAATTATTACGATTTCAAAATCCATTCTTGTATTTATCTGCATCACTAACCGCTCTCTCCGATCCACAAAACAAGAATGACGGTTATACAACTGCCACATAAAAGGAGCAAGACTTTCTATGCACATCATCTGCAGCGACATCTCTGATACACAGACTTGCTCACTTTGTCTTATTGCTTATAATTGTTCTGTCGTCAGACGCAGTCGCCTTACAAAACATCAAAGAGATTTTTTCTCCAGAAAGAGAAAAATGACTACTCCGACAATTTTTCAATTGTCCTTTACAAAAGATCATTAATATTAATCTAATGCATGAAAATTGTAGTATAATTGTAGAATAAAAGTAATAACAGTAAAAATAAGACTGGTGATTTCATTTAAATAACACCACAGAGGGTCAAATTCCTACTCATTATAGTATGGATGCCTTGTACATTATCGATTAAATGTATCTTGACGATGCTCAGGTGTCGTTGAGGTCTTCTTGTTTGCAATTTGTTTTCGTAGCAACGTTCCCGCGAACATTCACTAGCATCGAACAAGAAATAATCCTTCATAAGTAAGTAGGTCGTAGAAAGTCATTGATTTATATCCCTTCGGGCAGTGGTTCGGCGCCATTCAATCACCGAGGTTCCTAAACCACCACCCATCCAGGAATCCGTTGTGTTTCTAGTTGCTTAACCTCCGTGACATTACAGAGCGTAATTAAACAATTCGGCTACCGACCCCGGCTACTAAAATTTGATATAATTTAAGGTATATTTTTCTCAACGTATAAATTATTATAAATATAATATATGCTTATTTAAAAATATTAATCAACACTACACTACGAGTATTTTATTTTTTATTAAGAATACTTTTGAAATTTTCTGGATAGGTAGTCAAATTTTGATGGCCTAACTTCAATATTTGTAAACCAGTTATTAAAAATGTAATATTATTCCTAATATTATCCCTATTCCTAAGTAATATTAATCCTAAACATTTGGGTCCATTTTTGCGGCACAAATAGCACGTACGATTTGATAACCCTGTCGCCAAAACTGAGCAGTTTATTTGAAGAGCTACTTAATATGTGAGTATAGCTTTCACGCAACTTAAGTCTTGAAGGTCAACAGAATCTTGAAGCCTTGTACATAAGAGTATTATGAAGCTGGGATTGTCCAACACGTTCGGGCAAAGCATATGCTTGACAACTTACTAATTGTGAGAGCCAAGACCAAAGATTCTTTTTCGAAGTTGTTTATATTATTGGGAAAATGTAGAAAATCTGTTTTTGCATATGAAAAATATGAGAATCACAGGAAAATGTTTAGATATTCGGAATGCAATTGATGAAGAAGGAACTACTGATATGGCCATTCTAGACCTCAAATAACGAGTTCTAACTTTACTTGCTTCAAAGCAGAAATCCACTTTTGTCATCTTTGTTCCGAGGGAGTCTAAGAAACAGCTTACTTCGTCTCCCTCCTTTTACCACAGGGCACTTCCGCACCCAACTTCGGATTAGTGAAAATACAACTGTTTTAGGGAAAACTAAACTTCTCACTTCTAGAAAGTGTACCTACACAAAGCAAAACACTTTCTAAATCCATATAGACGTAGTAAAACTTCCAAAGAAGAAAGATCTCAACGCACTGAACGCGCTCAAAATAAATATATAGATTTGTTCGATTATTCTGTTATTCGGGAGCGAGAGATTTTAGTTTTCAAGTGTTTCCAGCCTTACTCGTTAGCACATTTATTCATAATTCACCTATCTAGAGCAAAATTGTGGAGTATAGATTCTGTAGCTCAAGCAGGGTATAAGATTATGCTTCTTCCCTACACGTCATAAGGTTTTTACCGTTTTTGAGATAAATAAAATTAATAAAACAGGACCTAGGTTGGACGGCGGGGCATTTTCTTCTCCCGTTTTAGTTTGAACGGGTGATGCCTGTCCACTTTGGAAGTTGATCTCTGATCGGTCGTTTCCATATTTTTGTCCTATTAACTCCATGCGGATTCTGAAACTGACCCATGAAAACGGAACATGGACCACCCACGATGCCTCTTTCCCCATCATTTCATCATTACCATTTTCAGGGTTGGCTGATGGAATAATCCGCCATTCCATTATGTCTCATCCCCTCAAAAAACACCGATCCCATGATCTCGAAAGACTCCGATTTTGTTGGGAGTACGAGGATGTCAGCAGGACTGGGTTAGTGCAAACGAAGGTTAGGCAACAATATTGGATAACACACTTCGGTATCGCGGGTTGCAGTAAGAGCTCGTTCGATTGTTGCCAATGAAATTGACAAAAAGTTTCTAATACATATAGTAATATATGCCGGTCATATATATATACATATATGTGTGTATATATATATATATATATATATATATATATATATATATATATATTGTGATGGAACTGCTCACAAAATGGAGGCGCCGACACACTTATGGTGTGACAGTCGTCCCAAGTCGCAGGAGGGGACACGCGCTGAATTTATTTAATAAGGGCGCCAAGCGCATGCCCACTTACCTGCTTAATGTCGCCGGCGTTGAGCGTCTCAGGGGTGAGCGCCCTGGGTCGAAGGGTTGCATTTGGTGGTTTCTTAAGATTTAGAATAATAACACTTTGCTATGGTATTAATTGGTTCACCCGACCAAATGGCGGGGACTAATTTATTCAAAAAATTAAACGAAGAGAAACTGTTCAGGTTGATGCTGGGTTATTGTCACTTTAGTAGCCGATTAATGAATGATGGTGATGACAACTTACAATCTGTGATGTTAGATGGTAATGTCACCGCGACTGGATTGCTCGCCGAGCGACGGAGAAGTGTAGTCGGACCCTCAGGAGGCGACGCCGGAACGTTGCAAGGTTGGCCTCCGATTGCCTCCGGGGTGATGACTCCGGCGCACGGGACGTCGGCGGTGGATGACCGGGCGGTGGCGACGTGATGCTCGCGCGCGTCTCAGGCCGTCACACGACACCTGGACCGCGTATGACGCTCGAAGCCAAACTTTGGCTATTCGGAATTAATTCCGTGAAGACCGGGCAAGTTTCGCAGTGGTCGGCTCAGTGTGTGCCTTACCCACTGCTGCTGTTCCCTTTCTACCGCAGGTTTCATTAACTGACTAATATTCGGTGGTTTCTTAACTACCACTGTTAATCTACTCAAAACTTTACTTGTTGGTTTTTTATCTCCATACGACTTCTCCTGCACGACCGTCCTCTCTCGCGTCTGTCGCCCGTCTTCTCTCTCTGGCCTCGCTCGCCCGTCTGTCCCTTTCGTTTTTTCGAAAAAATCTCAAAGTGCTCACGTGCTTCCTGCCTAGTGATTTTATTGGTCGGATTTGAACTTCTCGAACCTTCTATTTCATCAACGGTGCCTTCTGGTTGTTCATTGGCCGGCATTGTTAGGCCGGAGGAGCGCGCACGTGTCCCTTCTGCTTTGGCATGTGATGATTTTATAGGCTTTTAGAGGATTATTGAGCCGGGTGCGATCGCCAAGTCGCTAAAATGGTTGTTCCGGCTGTCGATCATCCAGTATTGTTGGACAAAGGGTAAGATTTATTGTTAGGGGCTTCTGGAGAACTTGGGCCGTTGGGCGGAACTAAATCGGGTCGCGGTGGACGCGTGGCCCTTTCCAACTTCCGGTAATTTGGCGTGACGCGGGGGTGAGAGGGTGCGATGGTCACCCGACGCATCGCGGTATTGTCAGTAAAAGGGTATAATTGATAGTTGAAAGTTTATGGGGGGCTTGAGCGGCTGGGCATATCTAATTCGGGGGCGCGTAGTTCTTTCCTGCCGTCCGGTAATTTGGCGTGACGCAAGGGTGGAGGACTGCGATGGTCCCCGACACATCGCATTACCCCCCCGTACAATGAGATTAAAAAAACGCATGGGACATGTTTTTTTTAATCTAAGAACAAAAAAAGGACATTTACAAAAATAGATGATAATAAATTTGGGGAGCATGTGCCGACAGATGAAGCTGTGAAAACACAAAAACCTGGCATGTCCAGAACGAAAATTAGGGGTTTCAATGACAACTCTAACATGATAAGACAATACTAGTTAATTAAGCAAAAGGATAAAATTAATGAAGAGGAACAACACTAAAGCTATCTCTAAAAAACTAGATGACCAATAATTTAGGACACAAAATCTTTAAGAAGTATACAAACACATTAATGATAAGAAAATGAATGAAAATAATCTTTATCATTTTCAAAATAAGAAATGGTGGTGGGCCATTAGCAACACCTACTCAAACTAAGAGCAAACTAAGCACTAAAGAAGTAATTAAGAAGATAACATAGAGGGATAATTGGAAACAAAACTTAGAAAGACTGGCAAAATGAACAATGGGTACCTAAAACTAGTTAAACGCTACTGCAAATTGAATAATTGTGCAAAGTGAAGAGCCAAAAGTGGGAACCCTGTTAATCATTATTATATTTGACGCTCTTTTAATACGATTTTAGAGGTATAAAACAAGTGGAATAAATGTGACATTTGCAAAATAATAGATAAGCATAATAGTCAACAGTGGCCAAATTATTTAAAACACAAGAGGAGGAAACAAAATATCAACACGATGGAGAATTGAAAATAGAATGGTAGACGTGAGAAAACAACCAATGAATTAAACAAAGGACTTGGGTTGCAAAAACATTAAATTCATAATATCAGAATGGAGCTCGTTTCATTAATTAAAGTCAATGGCTATAACTCTCGTCAACTCTCGACAGAGTATATCTAAGGGATATCTGAATTATTTCTCTCTCTTTTTAATCACAACGACGTTCACTTATAACAATCACTTAACCAAAGCATTGAAGTAGTAGCGAACCCACGAAATTATTAATAATGAAGACGTGCCAGGGCAACCGGGCTGGATCCACAAGAATATAATTAAAATAAGGTTACCTAATCAGAGCGACATAAATGAGGGCTTTTATTCTTTCAGCCAATTAATCTAGTTTAATCTCTGAAGGAACAAGGTTATAAAAATTGTGAGGACCAACCTCGGAACCATCTGTGCTACGTAAAGTGCAAGCGTTGGGGGCTACAAGCCTCATAATTTGGTAAGGACCTACAAATAAAGGAAAGAATTTACTAATAAGGCCTTCAGGCTGATTAGATACTCTGAGAGCTTTGATTAAACTTTATCGCCGACTTTAAATAATGGGTTTTACTCTTCTGGTGTTGTTTTCCTCGTATCACCAGCTTTCTTTTAAATTTGAGAGAATAATTTGACACCGATCCTCAGGGGAAATTGGATTTTGAGTGGCCATTTTGCTAAAATAGGAAACAATGGTTTCGGCTTCTTATTGAATTGAGCCTCGAAAGGTGTAATCT
>JAHLJT010009842.1:0-35390 GCA_031308135.1 Acheta domesticus
CTAGTGAAAACAAAATCTTGCGCTCGTCGCCATCTTATCTCATTACAAATTCCTTCGCTGTCAGTGTAGCATGTGTTTTTTTGTGGGTTATCTGTATTTAAACAATTTCTGGTGGACTTAACCAATTATTAATTTATTTATATCACGATGGTGACCAGTTTTGTTGTGCTTGGTTTAATTTTTACTTTTCCCGTAAACGTACGTATATACGGAATAATATACTTAGTATAGGGAAAGTTTATGTAATGTTGCGTGAAAAAACGGCGGATTTTTTTGGCAGAAAAAATTCATTGCCGTGCCCTCAATAACGAAAAAGTTGATAGAACCAGTTGCTAAATTTAGGAAAAAAAAATCCCCTAACATGTGGTGTAGCGAGAAATCCCTTGATACCGAAAACCAATTGAAAGCAAAAACGCTCCGTCCATCTGTGAACACTACTTAGCGCCTTAAACCATACGTAGGATTTTTTTAATTGAAGAAGCCCCTGTCTATCTGACTCGACTCGAAGCATTGAGATTTTAAAAAAGATTTCGTAAAATTTGGTGGTACTTTCCATGAAGCCTCCCGCACACTTTCAAAATATTGTCAAAAACGTCCCCTAAATTTTTTTCTTTAAATTTCTTGTGAGAATAGAGTAAAATACACTTATAAAGGCGGCATAAGACCTAATTTCACGGTTAGCTCTGTATTTTCGAAAATTGAAAAAATTGAATTTTTTCGGCCTCTTCCACCAACTACAGAATTAAAGATAGAGAAGTTTTTCTTCAAATAAAATTAGTTCTCCATAGTGAATTCTTTCATTATGGCCATGTAAATGTTTTTGAAAATTTTAGTAGTTTTCGCGCAACAATATATACAATTTTAAAAAAATTACAAAGCACGATTTTCTCAAAACAGCTTCAAATTTTTTCTTCAAACTTTTGATAAGGATAGTGCCTAATTTACTCCATGAGATGATATGAACGCGATACTGCCTTGTTTGTTTTTCAAAAATTGCAAAAATGTAATGTTTTGACTTGTCTTTCACGTCGTTAATATTTACATTAGCGGCGATTTGTTAACATTATTATATTTGTGAGTACATGTGCTCTAAGTAATGTCAAGTAAAGTGTGTCGAAAACTCAACCGTTTTTCTACGAAAAGTAGCTCAATTTCCGCATTTACAGAAAATTACTAAAACGCATTTTTTCTCAAAAATGGCTCGAAATTTTTTCTTCAGACTTTTCGAACGGATAGTGCTAATTGCACTCTTTAATATGACGTAATGTTCAATTTGGTGTATTTTTTTTATTTTATCAAAAATTACACAAATGCAATTTTTTTTGGAAGATTTCTCACACCGTTAATATGCACATTTAAGCAATTTGTAAACATTTTTGTATTTATGAGTTTATTTTCTTCAAAAGAGATCCAATGATGTTTTTCGAAAACCCAAAAATTGTCCTGTGAAAAGAGCTTCAAATTTCACACTTACTGTAGCGCATATAAGCCATTTTCTTAAATATGCTGCAACTTTTTCTAAGAAAATTGCCATTTGGAACGAGATTTTACTGTTCTTTAATATTCTTAAATAACATTTCTGTTCTACTATTAGGAAACCGAAAAATTAAGAAAATGTCAAGGAAAATTAAGTGTGGGCGGCTATAGATGGCAGCTGGCAAGATAATGTGGAAAGTCCGAATAGCTAACCGTGACCAAAGGAATTAGAAAACTAATACGGGAAAGTCTGTGCATTCTGTTGCACCACTAGTTTAAAATTGTGACACAAGGGAAAAGAAATTGGAATTTCAATACACCGGTTGTTTATTTCACCTTTTGTATTCTGCGCTCATTTAATTGGTAATTTAGTTACTGAATTTCACTGACTGGTGATGAGTATTATTGTTGTTAGATTGTTTCAGTAATAACTAATTAAAATATTTCAAATACAATTTTAACTTAAACCTTTATTATTGTAAAATAATATGAGGACAAACTAACCGAATGGTGTTCATTTCACTGCTTATATACTCACATCTGTCATATTTAATGTATCCGTAAAAAATATTGTAATTAACTTTGGAGTCATCTGACTTCCATCTAAATCAGATTTTCATCGTTTCCCTTGACCTATAGAGCAAATGTCCCTACCTTTGCTTCTGAATTTTCAAATGTAGCTTTTATGATAGTCATAAATATCGGAAACTAACTGAGACTAATGTTGTTTATGGCATTACATAACTTGTGGTGCTACACCACGTGTTAGAGAAAGTCTGGCTACATCACGTGTTAGAGAATTTTTTTCTAAATTTAGCAACTCAAGTTATACACTTTTTCGTTACCAGGGCCCTGTAATAAGAGATTTCGGCCGAAAATTGCCGTACATACTTTCTCTTCTTAAGAAAGTTCATTCTTATGCGCAAGAGAGTAAAAAACTTTAGAAACGTCTAAAACGTATCGATAAAGTAACCGCGCCTTTAGTTGCGAATAGGAATCTCTTGATTCCCGTAGTATTGTAGCCCTGTGGTACGTGTGGAAAGTCTTCGACTGCTATCCAGAGGCGTGTGGCAGCTCATATCGTCTCCTATATTATTTCAGTAGTTCACCTTCCCCCCCTGCGGCCCACTCACGCAACCAGTTTTTATAAATGAGGTCTCTAGAGAAGGAGAATTTCACGGAGATTGACGAATTGCACTTAGACGTAAAAATGTTAAGAATTTGTTTAAAAATGACATCTCAATATTCATATAAATGCAACCTGCAACGCACGTCAGCAATTTGATTAATTTTTTTATTTACGTCAAAAACAGTTAAAAACTCTGTGACGAGCTATGGGGAGAAGTGAATTTTGTGCACGTTTTCATAATTCTGTGATCTCTATCCTAAACCATATTCTAGTCGAATTTTGAATACAGAAAAGAGAGGTTTTTTTCGAGTTTTGTTGACAAAATATTCGCTCCTATATAATAAAATATATTTTCAAAGGTAAATTAGCTATAAATTCCTGCCCTGAACCCTCATGTTCTTCATGAAAGAATAATACTTTTTGCCGCGATAATATGAAAAACGATAATTTGAATAACTATATTTCCCACTGAAATTCAGAAGACGTGCACAAATAATGAAGTTACATTTATGTCCAAAAGCAAAACAAGGGACCATCTCAGCATTTGCTCAAGGATCAGGGAAAATGGACGAAAAGCCTGATCGAGATGGGATTCTGTATCGTTAAATAACTCCTGAACGAAGCGTTCTAGGACCATAAAAACTACAAGATTGAGGCCGACGGCCTCAAGGAAACGTTCCTCACACCGTAATCTATAGGGTGAGTTCTTCTTGACCATTCTATTACTTTTTTGCTGGTCCAGCGCTTCTCGATTCTACCCCACCTGTTCAGAGCCTGTGCAATCTGAAACTGTAGGTGAAATTACTAATTATTTGATTTTCTATGCGATTGAATTAAATGGGTGTTGTACCTCTTAGCTCGATAGGAAAGTTAAATAAGAATACGTTGCGTTGGCAAGGGTGTGATACATTGTTATCAATTACGAGGTGACATATAGAACAAGTGACGGAGGATACGAGGGTTTTGAAGAAAATGTATATTACAAGCTTAATATAGAAATGAAAAGATAAGGAAGAGGGTGGGGTTTTGCCTGCGAGAGTTCTTCCTCTGCTTGACAAGCGGTGCTACGGCGACTTCCACGATTGGAGTGTGAGTGTCGCAACGGCACCAGGGTTGGCGGAGTAATGTCTCTCTCGAGGTTCCATGCGAGCGCTCGTGGGCCGCTGGGCTACTTCACGCACCTTACAGTGGGCCCGAAACAAAAGAATAGGGCATGGACAGTGGCGTGACGTTCGGTCCACAATGTGGACGGGCTCAGGTAAAAGAGGGCCTATTTTAGGGGATATTTTTATTGTGTAAGGTACTAACACCACTTGTTTTATAAAGGAGGCGGGGACAAACGTTTTGTAGGCGGGCCGGCACTCTCTTCGTTACGCTATTGGATGAATCGTTGACATGCACCTGGAGAAGGCGCGGGAATATGTACTTAAGAAGAGAAAGAAAATTTCTAAAAAAGATTAACAAAATAGAAAGAACTCTAATAAAAGGATAATAATAAATATAAGGATATAAGGATAATAATGAATAATGAATAATAATAATAAATAATGAAAAATAGTCAGGACATTTTGAGCGCTAGTAACAAAACTAAAGCAATGTGGGATATCGTAAAAATACAACCACATCATCTCGATACCTTGTAGAGAATGTTATTTTAAAGGATAATGAATGAGAAACGAGTAATCCGGAAAAAGTTGCCAATCTCTTCAACAAACACTTTTCCAGAATTGCGTCTGATCTCACGAAGGGACTAAAATCACAAAATTCAACATTTTACACTTCCCAAAAAAATTTCAGATACGATGTTTATTCCCGAAACTTCTCCCAACGAAATCCTCAGAATAGTCAATCAACTAAAAAATAAATATTCATCTGGTTTAGATGAATCTCCGGATTGTTTATTAAAAACTTGTGCACCTGCCTTTATACATCCGTTAACTCACATTTTCAATACTTCTTTATGTACAGGAATATTTCCAGATATTTTCAAAACAGCAAAAATTAAGCCACTTTTTAAAAAAGGGAACAAAAATGATATTCAAAATTACCGGCCGATTTCTCTTTTGTCAGTTTTCTCAATTATATTAGAAAGGCTTTTCTACTTACGAATGGAAACCTTTCTCAGGAAAAACAGAGCGTTTTCAGACTCACAACACGGTTTTAGAAAATCAAAATCTACGGAAACTGCCATTTTTTTCTTTTCTCAAAGATGTTGCTTCATCAATAGACCAAAATGAAGTACCCATTGGAATATTCTTAGATCTCTCGAAAGCTTTTGACGTTACTGACCATAAGATCTTGCTCTCAAAATTACCTTTGTATGGAATCCGTGGTATTGCCCTAGATTGGATAACTTCTTACCTTAAACATCGGACTCAAAGAGTAGAAATACCATACTGGCAGGAAAGGACATTACATACTTATATTTCCAATTCTTTGCCAATTGTGCATGGGGACCCGCAAGGTTCGATCTTAGGTCCTATTCTTTTTCTGTTATATGTAAACGATATGCCCTCGTCTATTAAAAATGGAAGAACGGTTCTGTTTGCTGATGACACGAATGTTCTTTGCAAAAAAGAAACAGTAAATAGTACAACTTCAGAAGTTTCAAATTGCTTGAATAATAACAAATTAATTGTTAACGAAAGAAAAACTGTTTCAATGCATTTTTGCATCTCAAATCGGAAATCGCATGTTCCATTGAAAATGAACAATATGCAATTAGCTGATGTTGAGGCAACAAAATTTTTAGGTCTTTCAATTCAATCAAACCTCAAATGGAATGTACATATATCAGAATTAAACACTAAATTAAGTTCATTATGCTATGCATTCAGAATTCTTTCAAATTCTGTCAGCCTTCATGCAGCTCGTTGCGTTTATTTTGCAAATGTGCATTCCCGCCTGAGATATGGCATAATATTCTGGGGAAGCTCATCCTGTAGTATTCAGACCTTCAGATTGCAAAAGAAAATTATTCGAATAATGAAAAAATGCCTTCCACGTGATTCCTGCAAGCCTCATTTCATTGAGCTGGGAATCTTACCATTGCCTTGTCTATTTATTTACGAATCTGTAATATTTGTCAAAAATGACCTACTTAACGGAGGGAACATATTTTCATGCAATATTGATATTTATAATTACAACACACGCCGTAGAAATCACGTGCATCAAGCGTCAGTATCAACAGCTCAGTACAAGAAATCAACATACAATACATGTACGTTACTTTACAACGCATTGCCAGATGACATAAAACAATTAAAGTCGGTACACAAATTTAAGTTAAAAGTAAATCTTTTCTGCTGCAAAACTGTTTCTATACAATTAGAGACTATACTGATCGTGAAAAAGAAAAAGAATGTAACAAAACAAAGATATATAATAAATTAGTTTATGTTTGCATTGTATACATTTAAAAAAATATTTAATACGCCTGTAACAAGTAATGTACTTCAGCTTCCGGGTCAATGACCCCCATCTCGATCAGGTTTTTGTCCAGTTTCCCTGATCCATTGAGCAAATGCTGAGATGGCCCCTTGTTTTGCTTTTGGACGTAAATGTAGCTTCACTGTGCGCACGTTTTGTTGAGCACTCCTTTTGCTTGTAGTTCATTTACAGTTGAAATTGATTTTCTATAACTCGGGAAAAAACATTTTTCAAATATCTTTATTTTTCTAAAAATAATTATTTTCTAAATTCATTTTTTCGTTTTTTTTTGTTTTTTTTAATAAAATTTCTGGCCCTCAAGAAAATGTGCGCAGGTAAATTTCTTTCCCCACACGTCATATACAGTTTTCACTGTTTTTGACAAATAAATAAATAAAGGAAAAAGGAGAAGAGGCTTGAGACATATTTTGTGAAATCTTGTCGCCTTTCTTCAGTTCTGGACAGTCATGTGTGTATGTAAGCGAATGTTGAATTTGTAAATCGATATAGTCGATTTTTATTTCAATTTTATCTGTATACATCTTTATCATAGAATGAAAAATATAATACCCTAATCCTTCGTCGTTTTGGGGCTTTGAATTCAACGATTTTAATAATAAATTATTATTTTTTAAATTGGAAACCATGAAATGTTCTATAAATATTAAACTTAATATTTTAATTTTGTTAAAAGCATTTTATGATAAATAAGCTTTTAAATTATCTTTCAATGCCATTAATATGCGCATTTCCAGCAATTTGTATATATTATTGCATTTGTGAGTGGAAGAGTTTCTAACGAAATATTTCGAAAATACAAAAGATTCCTGTGAAAATGAGCTTCAAAGTTTGCATTTACACTTGATTTTAAACGATTTTTTTTCATAAAGACGGCTCCAAATGTTTCAACGAAAAATGCCCATATAGGACGAAGTTTTACTCTTCCTTAATATTTTAAAAGTATTTCGAAACTCCCATTCCTGTTCGTCCAATAGTATCACAGTCCCGTGTGGGCCTGAGCTGCCTTCACGATATGGGCCCATTTACCTATTTTCTCTGCCTTTCCCATCATCCACTAATCTTCATCTTCTTCATATCTCCACCCACATCCTGGATCCACCTTGTCATTGGTCTGCCTCGTTTTCCTACTCCAATTATTTTACCATAAAGCACAAATTTAGGCAATCTATCCGCTCCTATTCTTTGCACATGACCCATCCAGGACATTCTACGTGATTTCACAAACCTAATTATATCCTTCCCTTTCAAAATGAGATTAATTTCCTCATTATATTTTATGCTCCATCTATCTCCCTCTTTAAGTGGGCCATAATGTTTTCTGATTACTTTCTTTTCAAATCTACTTAGGGTACTACCTCCTCCTAGACTCGTATCCTGACATTCTCAAGTACTTATTTTACCCTCGTATATACATAGGCTGATTTTCTTATTATGTCTGTCCAGTTTTTGTAACATGGATATCTCTATTTCTTGCTATTTGTAACGTTTTACATGCAGGGTTTTGGGTGAACACTTGATAATGATGCTTTATACAAGACACAAATGCACTGCAATGTAACTGTATGTTTTATTAACGCTCACAATACACTGCTGACTGGTCATGCCTTGTGATACAGCGATGTGCTGTTCGATACATCGATACACGGTTATCGTTACATCTCCCTTCTCAAAATAAAAATTATTATTTACCTTTCATTATTTTGCACATTGAAATTATGAATCACATACAACACTGCATTTTTAAGAACTTTGTTGACATTTAAATTATAAATTTCAGACAAACACTAACTAATACATTTTCTTGATCAATTAGTTTTTAACAGAGATCAATATTCACAAATTTAATCTGACAACTGGTTTTACAGTTCTGCCATATCTTGATATATATTTGGACGAATCTAAAGGGGATTGTTTTGTTGCATTGTTCTCTATCAAGGTTGACTTAATTGGAGTTTTTCCTCTGTTGAGATCATCTGAATTGGTGAAGGGTAGTTGTGATCTTTCGGGTACATCTACTGTTGGATCTTGAATTGTAGACTGTATTCTCCCATCTCTATTTTGATGTGATTCCACCTTGAAGTTTGTAGTAATTGGTGTTTGTTTGGTGATTGTGCCTTCGATCTTCGTTGGTTGATGAAACTGGTGTTTCGTCGCATTATCGTTCCATCATCTTTCTGAATCATGTAAGAACGATCAGTAACTGGATGTAATATTTTGCCAGAATACCATTTGTTGTCTGTGTCCCTGATCAAGATTTTCTCGTCATTTCGATATTTTTGTGATTCTTTGGCTCCGCGATCAGAATATTTCTTCTGTTGTGCTCTTTTTTTTCTCAAGCTTCTGTGATACATCGGTTTGTAGTTTAGGCTGAAGATGGTTGTTGGAAAGAGAAATTGGTGTTCTCGTATTCCTTCCGAATAATCTTGAAGATGGAGTGCCAAGTTCTTGATCTCGAGGAGTGTTCTTGACATTAGTAATGCCAGTTGAAGATCTTCACCACTGATGTCACATCTCTTCACTAGTCTTTTTGCTATGTCCACATACTTTTCAGCTAGTCCATTTGACCTTGCAAAATGAGGACTCGATGTAACAAGTTTGAAGTTCCATTCCTTTGCGAATTTTGCAAATTCTCTCGATGAATATACTGCGTTGTCAGAATGAAATTCTTGTGGAACTCCATGAGTCGCGAACCAAATTTTAAATTGACTTATCATTTCTAATGCTGTTGTCCTGGTCATCTTCTGTACTTCGTAGTATCCGCTGTAGCTGTCTGCAAGAACAAGATAGCTGTTACTCTTGTAGGAAAACACGTCTGACGATACTATTTCGAATGGTAATTTTGGTATTTTCTTCATGATGATTATTTCCTTGTCCGGTTTGCGCTGTGTATGTTGACAGGTTTTGCAGGATTCTACCATCTGATAACATCCTTTGTTAGACCTTCCCAAAATACGAATTGTCTAGATCTTCTAAGTGTTGCTTGTATGCCTGGATGCCCTTTGTGAATTACTTCCAGAACTCTTATTCTTTCGTTTTCGGGGACGAACACGCGATCTCCTTTGAAAATAAGCCCGTCACAATGTGATAATTCGTCTCGAAAGGTGAAGAAGGTTCTCAATATCTGCGGTACTTGAAGAACGTCGTCAGGCCATCCTTTGTTCATCATCTTTATGAGTGCCTGGCAGGTTGGATCTTCGAGTGTCGATCTTCTGAAATCTTCAGTGACGCTTTCAGACATCGATAAAACCATTAGAACCTGAAGTTCCTCCTCATCCTCTTCATAGGAATCTTCACAATCCCTGCTGAGTGTATCAGCAATTTTCAATTCGCTTCCTTTCTTGAATATTATGTCAGGGCTGTACTCCTTGAGATCTAGCAATATTCTTCGTAGTCTCGGTGGTGCATTCACAAGCGGTTCTTCCAAATTGTCTCTAAAGGTTTATGGTCAGTTTCGACTGTTAATTTCTTACCCCAAACATAGTCATGAAATTTCTTACAGCCGTAGCGAATTGCCAATGCCTCCTTAACAATCTGTGGATAATCTTGTTCAGTGCTGTTTAATGATTTAGTAGCATAAGCTACCGGTTGACTTTTTGCATCAAGACTGCTCCTAATGCTTTCGATGACGCGTCGACCGATAATGTGACATCTTCTTTTACGTCATAGTACCTCAAGACGGGAGTGCTGGACAGTGCTTCTTTTATTCCTTTGAACGCCTGTTCTTGTTCCGGGCCCCAAATCCATGCGACATCATTTTTCAATAAGATGCGTAGTGGAGCTGTCAATTGTGATAGACATGGAACAAATTTTCCCAAGTAATTAACCATGCCCAACAGTCTCTGTAGTTCTTCGCAATTCTTCGGAACTTTGAGCTTCTTTATCGCGTCGACTTTGGTCTCATCTATTTCAAGTCCTTTGTCTGATAAGACGTGGCCCAAAAAATTAATCCTTTGTACATTGAATAAGCACTTTTCTTTGTTGAGTTTCAAGCCATTTTCATGCAGTCTTCGGAGTACTGTTTCAGTGATGTCTTGAAGTTTCTGCTCTGTACCAGCATGAATTAGTATGTCGTCCATGGCACATTCTACGTTTGGAATGTCCTGTAGAACCTCTGACATAATCTGCTGAAATACTTCTGGAGCTGAGGAGAGTCCAAACGGAAGTCGCTTACAGGAATAACGGCCCCATGGTGTTGCAAAAGTTAAGTATTCTTGTGTTCTATCGGTGACTCTTATTTGCCAAAAACCTCGAGTGCAGTCCAGACGTGTCAAGTACTTACTCCCGGCGATTCTTGCTGCGATGGCTTCAATTGTGTTTAAAGGAAAATGTCTTCTTTTAATATTTTTGTTCACGTTCGTAGGGTCGATACACAGGCGAATTTTGTCCCCTTTCTTAACGATCACTAAAGGCGATACTGCTGCTGTTGGCTTTGTGACCGGTTTGATGACGTCCATTTTTACCATTTTGTCGAGCTCCTGCTTCACTGTTTCTTTTATGGCTAATGGAATCGTTCTAGCTGGACAGATCTCGAAGCTTGGATTTTCAACAAGGTCGATGTCGTATTCGTAGCCTTTTAAAACACCCCAAACCGTTGAAAATCTGCTTCTCGTCTAATTTTGGATTAATCTTGACGCTCTGCACTCTAACTAACAGCTTTTCTTCTTCACAAGTCTTCTTTCCTATTATTGGTTGAACTTTTTCCTTCACAATCAAGAATTTTAGCTCAGTGTTTCTATGCTTGATCCTACATTTCAGTTTCAGTTCACCTATAACACTTAGCTTGTGATCACTGAATGTTACTAGCTTTTTTCACTTCGGATTGTTTTATTTCACCAATAACACCAAGTTTTTCAATTATATGCAACGGAAGAACATTGCATTGAGCGCCGCTGTCTAACTTAGCGTGAAACGCTTTGTTTCCCACCTTTATTAATTCCATCCAATCTTCTTCTTTTGATGGTACTGTGATGCTGCCAATGTACATCGTGTCACTACTATTTGACGATTGAGAGCTTGCTTCGTCGTCTTTCAAGTTGTGTACCACATGAATCTTCTTCTTGGACCTGCAACAAACTTCAAAATGTCCCAATTTTCCACATGTGTTGCATTTCTTCTTATATGCTGGACAAGATCGCTTTCCGTGTTTCGTACCACACCGTTTGCAATCGAAATGGTCACTATTTTTCTTTGTTTGTGTCTTTTTCTTCACTACGGCAACTGACAACTGCGATTCGTTGTTTTTGCTCATGTCACTGGCTTGTTTGTGTGCCAACTCACTTGCTTGACACATTTGTACTGTTCTATCATAGGTTAGGTCTGTAGTACCTAGCAATCTTTCACGTAACCTGTCATCTTTTATGTCACTGACAATTTTGTATTTTAACATTCGTTTCTCTAGTTCACCAAAATTGCATTTTCTTGCTTGAGTTGTTATTCGAATCAGAAACTGTTCAAAGTTTTCTTCTGCTTCTTGTACTATTTTATGAAAAACGTATGCTTCATATGTTTCATTTACTTTTGGCACAAAGTAATTGTTAAATTTTTCCATAATTACCTGCATGTTTGTTTGTTGATCTTCTGTGAGGTTAAACGATTCAAATATTTCTTCAGCTTCATAACCTATTGTGGTCATAAATGTAGTGACTTGGACTTCGGGCGGTTCTTTATCCAACTGTATTGCTTTTGAGTACCAGTTGTACGACACTTTCCACGTTTTCCATTCCTGTGCCATGTTTTTACCAAAAACCAGGGGTTTCGGTTGCCGAATGTTTATGCGATGAGCTAACCTCTGATCTTGCGCGTTTTCTTCAATGTTCGACATTTTCTTGTTTTGCCGATTTACCTACGTTCAATCAACAAAATCCAATAACTCCTGACACCATGTAACGTTTTTACATGCAGGGTTTTGGGTGAACACTTGATAATGATGCTTTATACAAGACACAAATGCACTGCAATGTAACTGTATGTTTTATTAACGCTCACAATACACTGCTGACTGGTCATGCCTTGTGATACAGCGATGTGCTGTTCGATACATCGATACACGGTTATCGTTACACTATTAGCACAACATTGTCAGCACATTTAATACATTGTATGGATTTATATATTATGCTTCCTCTAATATTAAGTTCCCTTGTTGTACTTTGTGGTGCAAGATTAAAAAGAGTTGCAGGAAGCGAATCTCCCTGTTTAACACCTGATGTCATTTTAAAACTCTCACTCCCCCTACCTCCTACCTATTGTGACGTCAGCGGGCGCCATTTGTAACATCAACTCTGACTCGGGCGGCAGGAGAAGTTGACGATGCCGGCCAGCTCAGGGAGATGCCGGAGAGAGCTGCGAGAGATGCCGGCCAGCTCAGGGGTAGTCAGCAATGGACAATCTGAAATTTTGACTCGGGAGGATGGACGTAGCTCGATCTTTTACCCCAAATACGAACACAGTTCTGCTCTGAGTTTAGTAAATACAATTTTAATGGTAAAATCTTAAAAGTTGCATTTTAAAGTACCCTTAAAGAACAAAATTAATTTCTCAATTTACTCTGGGCTGTCACAATTCTGAGCAACATATTGGGGTAAGTTGGTGAACCTTAGGTGCCACTGTCTTAACCTTCTCATTACCGTCTTGTAACGCCTACCCCACGGGTCCTTTTCCATCTCGTCACACAGGCTTTTGGCGCATAAGCGTTTGCTCTTGCGGATTTCTATCTTCAACTGGCTTCAAGCGAGTTTATATTGCTTTTACAATTGAAGAAAGTTGTCTCTGCCACGAGCTCTCTGGTACTGTCTTCTGGCTCGAAGGCACTTCCGGCGTAATTGGGCGATTTCCTCATTCCACCAGTAAACTGGTGAGCGTCAAATGATTACAACCCCGTCTAGACATAGCCGCATCACAGACTTTGGTTACCCATTTCATGATCTGCCCAGCTTTGTCATCTGCAGTATCTGTTGATACTGTCGTCTCTCAACATAGTCAGAAAACTTCTTCGTCAAACGTTTTTGCTTTCCATCCAGCTGGTTGATATTTCTGTGCAAAATTATCCCTCGTTGATTTTGGACCTCGTACAAAAGTGCCTGGTGGTCACTGGAGAGTTAGTGCTCACGAACTCTTCAGCACACTCCATTCTCAATAGATTATCTGACATGAACGTCAGATCCAACACAGATCCCACCCCCCTCTCCAGAAAGTATGTCTCCTGTGTTGGCGAGCTCTACATTCAGAAGGGAGAGGGATGCCAGAACCTCTCGACCTCGCTCATTAGTGGACGAACTACCCCACTCAACCGCCCAGGCGTTGAAGGTCTCCCACTATCACCAAGGGGCTTCGTCCTCTTGCGTCATACACTAAGCGGTCGAGGAACTACTCAAACTCCATTGTGGCATTTAGTGAGGCATAACAGCTATAGATGTAAACACCGTTGATTTTTACCCAGACAAATCCAGCTCCGAGTCTCGTCATTACTTTCTGGAATGTGTGTTTTCCACAGGACCAGATTGCCGCCTGGTAGTGGAAGTCAGATACCCACGCTGTATCTTCACGGTTTCTATGCTGTTCGCAGATTATTGCTAAATCAGCCTCCCATTCTCTTAATGACTGTTCCAGGATATTCTGGGCAACTGCGCAATGACTGAGATTGAGTTGTATAATTCTCATTTTCTATCGGTTATTACTTTTCAGCGCTTTTTGGTACGATGGACACCTGCTGCACCCAATAGCATGTTGCCTTGTTTCCCTTTTTCTTCACAAAGCAAGCACTTTGCGTCATTTGTGCATGACTTAGCAAGGTGATCATCATCACCACAATTCATGTAAAAGATCAAGCGGTCATGTGAGCTTTTACATGCTTTTCTGGAATGTTCAAAATTCAAATACCTGTAACACCTCAGAGGGGCCTTTTTTGACGCAGACGGCAGTACACCCATCCTATTCTTACTTTACGGATGGTCAACAATTTGCTAGTCATCGTAACAGGAAGGCTGACTATTGCTACCTGCGTTCCACCGTAGGCTGGCCTTCGAGATGTGACCACAGTAGCTGGGAGATCACTGGCTTCAGGAAGTTTGTCCACCAGGAGCCCTATGGCACTCCTCTTAGTTGTGACCTCATCCAGGTCCTTGACCTCAGTGATCACTGTGTGAGTGAGCGCCCTCACATCGGCGTTCGATTCAAACACCTTCTAAACAGAGTTCTGAAAATCTGTTGTTTGGCCCTCCGGCAGACCGCTTCAGTTGCAGAAGGAGATCGCCGCCAGCTGTCTTGCGGATGCGCGTGACATTCTCACCCAGCTCCTTAAGCTCAGGGTCATCTTTCTTTTTTTAAGGACGTCCGCGTACGTCAGCGCGTCGTCCTTCTTCTTGATCATCAGGGCATCTGGTCTGGGTTGCCTTTTCCGCGTTTTAGAACGCTTACGTTTTCTCTTCTTACGAGTGGCCAAATGCTACCCGGGCTCTTCTCGTGCCACTTCGGGCTCTTCTTGTGGCATTTCCGGAGAGGGCGTTTCTGCCCGGATTTTATCTGCGTTTTTCGCAGTCTCCTTCCTTACCTTGGGCACCTGGGAGCTCCGGTTTCACGAAGGATCGCTTCTCGTGATGAGTCCTCCCGCAGCCACTCTCTCAGGGGACGTCTGAGCGCACTCTTCTTTCGCAGTGTTTGGCGCGCTGATAATCTGAGCTGGATGATCCTCCATTTTGCAGTGCTACCACCTCGTTAAAGTGCGTCTGAATAGAATACGCCAATCTCTTGATCTCACCATGAACATTATGGCGAGGCCTAACAAAATTGAGAAGCTCGGTGATTTTCTTCTCGAGGCCACACAATGCCTCTTGCTTCGCAAAATCACTTGTAGCGACAGGTCTCCAGCAGCCGAGTGCCAGCCCAGCACCACTGCTCAAGTGCTGCGGTCGCTGGTTGACGGAGCCTGGGAGCCCGCTCGCTCACTGCGCGTGTGCGCTTGCGCTGCAATGTGCGCGTGTGCGTACGTGCGTGCGTGTGTGCTTTCGCGCGCGCGCGCGTGCCGTGCGTGTGTGAGTGTATATGGAAACGCAAGGGTAGGGAAGAAGACAGGGTTAACATGAGAGTGCTCGGAAGGTACGCTAGTTTTTTAAATATTAGTTTCAAGTATATCTGTGTTAAATCACTGTCATCATAATTTTTTAATCAATATTGTGTAGACAAGGTTCAAAATTGCAGTTTTAGTGATACTCCCAATATACCATCTTAACCATGAAAAAATAATAATTTATTCCCCTCTCGTGGTTGAAATACATTGCTCGTACCCGCCTCCAGTTCTGACACAACTTTTGACAGAAGGAGCAGCTTGAAGATGCTACAAAATGGCTACAAGATGGCCTAAACTCTGCCAACACTAACTTATAATGTAGTAAAAAATAAATCAATTATGTAACAAAAACCTCAGAATGTCTTAAATTAAAGAGGAAATGATTTTTATTTATAAATATTGTAAAAATATTTGAACATTTAACAGTAGAAAATAATAATAATAAACACGAAATCCAAAATAATGTGTGTATATACTGGTAAGATTCTCAAGCTTGAAGCTTTAGAATTACCCAGGGGCAGTCCATAAATATGTAATGCAAATTTGGAGTACCAGTATTTGAATACCCACTCTCTCCTCTGTAACGCATGCTTGAACCCCTCCTACATAATTACCTAACATTTCCAACAACATCCTCCCTTTGTAAATGTAAGTAATGAAAATATATTATTGCACACTAAAAACAATTTGTATTCATTTTGTTCTTGTTGTATATTGAAATTATGATAATTTATTATAATCGATAATGTAATTTGATGTAAATTAATGTAATCTGTATCATTATTTTTTTCTCTAATGTATGTTGAAATAATTTGTAAATAGATAAAACTGATATACTACAATAATAAATAAAATAATTAGTTGGCAATGCTCTTGTACCCAGCAATAATTACGATCAAGTTGAAAAAATTCACACACAAAAAGTTACAAATCTTCACATACAAATTATATACACAGCTTTAAAACTCTTAGTTTTTAATACAAAAATACTTTATATTTATTTCTATTTAGAGTAATATTTCATCTATATCAATATTTGTTCATGCTATGCTCATACAACAATAAATATGAATTAAGAAATCCCAGGTGTACAAGTGTTTGAAAAACCAATTGCCATAGATATATAATAATAAGGAAGACTTTACATTTCCCAGTGCTTTGGTTTCCAAAGACATGACAATTAATTTGAATATTGAAATGAGATAATACGAAAGTTTCATGTAGTATGAAAATATAATTCTAAAATTGTTTTGTAAGTTTAGGAAAAAAGTAATTATACAATGAATATTCTTACAAATATTAAGTGTATATTAGTTGTTGAAAGTAAACATGTAATTAATTTTTAATATATAATGTGACAACTATTTCACCAAAGAGTCTGAAAATTTTGCTGACTAGCATTTGTTCAAAGTTCAGACAAAATTTAACAAAATTAAGGTATTACATTTAAGTACTTGATTGCTTCATTTCACTTAGCAGAAGAAACTTATAATCTTTAAGTTTACTTCTTTCAACATGTGATTTAAACAGTAAATTATTTAGTATAAAACTTCCCAAAAAATTTCAATAAATTTACAGTGCTCGAGACTTACTAGTTCTAAACCAGAAAGAGAAACTAAACCAAAATGCATAGGATTGAGATTATTTCAGTCACTAGTTGATAGAATTCTGTTCAATGTCAGTGAAGCAGAAAATTTATACATATACACATGTCTATAAAACTAATGTTCAAATCGCTCCACAACCTCATTACACATTGGCATGAGTGTTTTGTTTTCCTTTGTCTTCTGATCCAATCGGTTTTGCAAGTTTGTCAATTGAAGTTCTAAATTAGCATTAGAACTATTTAGTAGAAGTAATTTGCACATGCCAATTGATATTGGTTTTCTTCAGCCATAAACTTTTCGTTTGCACTGTCACAAAGTTCAGAACGGAAAGTAGTAAACAAAGCAAAATTCTTGAAATGCTATATTAAAATTATGCATATTAAGTAAAACCTAAAATGATTTTATTTATACTTTTTTGAGAAATATAGGTTACACTGATAAACATTCAGTACAACATATTTTAATGGGAAAAACATTCACATTATTTATTAAAATAAAAACATTGAAAAAGAAATATTATTACTAAATGATATTAAACTTTGAAATATTCATTAATGATGGATTGTTTAGTCTTATTAAGCAAACTGTTTTATTGTGAACAAAGTCATGTCTCTAAAACTTTTGTGCATTTTTGTACATAAATGTTCAGTTTCTAAAAACAACACTCCTGTTGAATGTTCATTTAAAATGGCACAGTTTCTACACTAGTAACAGGTTTAATGCAAGTACTTAAGAAGGGAATTTAAGTTGAACATAATCATTGAATTAAAATGGTTTGACTGGTTTAAACCTTAGTGGATCAACTAAAAATATCATCTCTAATGAAACAAAGGTTCTCACTTCAGGTTTCATTCAATTTGAGTTGATCCGCTATATTCATTCAAATAAACTATCATAATGAGAACCTGTGCCGTTTTAAAGGTCTACAATTTTGCTCAATTAGCTTCAATAGTTAACAATAGCTGTACATTCCATTGAATCAATGCATGTAAACCACTGGGAAAAGAAAAATGCTTCCTAAAGGGCATGCTGCAGAACATGTTGCATATTTTGGCTTTGGAGCATGTTGCATATTTTTGTTTTCCTTTCCCCTCAGCTTTTTCATATCTTTTCATTTTCACCAGAAGAGTATCAACATGTTTCGTCATAGAATTTTGTAAATATTCACATTTTCTGAGAATTAGAACATGCATTTTTAAAATGAACTAGTTACCGTAAACCAGCGTGAATAGGGACAGATTACACAGTTTTTTTAATAATAAAACTAGCAATTCAAAATGTCATAAATATTTTATTAATGAAAGTGAAAGAAGGTTTTAATCACTTATCTTTGGAACTTAAAATTGTTAAGATAGCATTACATAATGATCCCTAATTGGTGATTAAAAAGTGTTCCTATTCGCCCCAAGGATGTGGTCACTAGGGACAGTCATTAATAAAAGTTCAAAACCTTATTCTATCAGACACTGGGGTCAATAGTAACACAAATTACTTTTCAAAAACATAAAATACATAAAAACAAAATTATCCTATGCATTACCCTCACTTTAACATGTATTCCTCGTCTTACTGTTGGAACACCATCAAACAACTTGTTTTAATTCTTCAAAATAATGTTCAATGTCCTGTAGAGTGATTTTAGCTTTTCCTGTATCAGATTTGATAAATCAGAGTAACTTTATCGTTATGCCTGTTTATGGAAAAACTGAGCCCTCTGACCACAGCAGGTGTTCTTGAACTACTTCATTTCTTCCCCCTCCCTGGTCCAAATGATATTTAACAAAGCTATGCAAATCAAAGGTACTCATTGGTTACTCCCATCTTCCACAACTTGCGACACTATCCACATTCTTGTTCTCACAAGATTCCCCAATGGCTGTTTGGCTTCCTTCATTTTTTTGTTTACAGTTTGAGCAGGAGACATTTTACTGTACCCTTGCAATGAATATTTAAGTATTTGAAACTTTTCTGCAGCAGCTCAAAGTGACTTCCCTCTCCAATAGCTTGCAGTGCAATTTCTAGGTCCTCTTGGGCAATGTGCTTACGGCAACGACTCTCATTCTTTCTCACCATGGTGTCCCTATTCACCCCTAAATGTCAACAAAATTACAGCTTGAGAGAAAATATTCAACAGTTAATTTCAAAACTAATTTTACAACATGAACATGAATGCATATAATTTAGAAATAGAACCACTATTTACCCTGAAATATTTTTTAAAAATTTCACCATGTCTGCTTGTACAGAGTAAGCTTTTCAGTGAACACTAAATAGTAACAACCACACCTGATCAACTTCAGCAATATTGTCAATGATTGAAATGATCCAAAAGTAATGCACACAACTGTCGGAAACTACAATTTCGTACGAATTTTATTCACCCAATGGCATCAAAAACATTATTTAATGTAATGTCAGTGAGACATTTTATCTGCACTGCTGTCCCTATTCATCCCTGCATCCCTTTTCACCCAGTTCACGGTAATTTATATGGAGCAGAAGAAGCCAATGGGTGCTGCGCCTAGAAATTAAGCGGCAATGTAAAGAATAATAAATAGTCAATTATAAGCAATAAATGACAAATGTAATCTAGTAAATAAAGACACAAAGTACAGTGGGAATGGATAAGAAATATTAATTAAAAATAATGTAATATTCTTATACAAGATGAACTATCCACAATGGTGGTGTGTGGCATAATGGTGTCTAAAGCAGAACAATACCCCTCCTCCCAGAGGAAGATGCAAGATATAAATATGTAAATAAAAGGAGATTAATCAATTATTTAAAATATACAGCAGTATGCCAAATATTACTTTAAAATATGTGCAAAATTATTTTAGGACAATCTGTACAACAAGCAACTGTGACAAAATGCTCACTCCCAAACTCAGCTGAGGAAACCTGCATGATACCTTAACTCTGTGAACAACAGCAACAGCAAATAACAGTAACAGTATTTGAATATAATTTGAAACTGTCACGTTGCCCCCCACCCCATGGCATACACAAGAAAATTGTTATGAAACATTATTTTACTTGTTTTTGTCCATTTCACATTGAACTACAGTGTTGACCCACTGTTACACAACGAATGGACATTTCCTGTGACACAAACAACTACAGAAATGGAACTCTGGAAGGTCAAAAGATGGAACACAACACACAACAGCATTCAATGCCACAGGAGTGTCCCTCTACATTACTGCAAAGTGTTAAATTCCTGTTGAAATCCAGTGCACAGTTATGCTACCCTGACTGTATTAATAGTGCATTGTATACTATATAACTGAGGTAATGAAATCTGACATTTTACAGGCACTTTTGTCAGGTTAGGTAACTTGAAATGATTTCTTGGGGGGCAGTACAAAGTGCCTTGCAAGTGTGTGTTTTCATTAGTGCCCAAACTCTTAGATTAGGTCCTCATTCTTGTATCATGATTGCCAACGAATCACCAATTTTTAGTTTTGATACTCTTTCTTCAAATCTGTTAGAGGGGAAAAATTAAAAAATTATTGAAAAATATTAATTCTTCAAGATATGCATTTTAGTGTATAAAATGTAGTTTGAGGTAACCAATCATTTTTCTCAACTTAAGCCGCTTCAATTTTCTGCTGACCAAAAAACTTTGGTACAGATACAAGAACAGAAATTACTATAAACATTTTTCAGAACCCTTTTTACAAAAATGAATTTTTTAATGCAAATTCGGTATCAATTTATCCAAAAATATAATTTGAGAAAATATTTTTAAAGAGCAAATAATGTTGACTTAACAACTTGTCAACCATGAAGGCATTGGAAAATTAAACTGTAAAAATATTCTTTGTTGAGTAGTGGTATTATAATGATAGGGTTTTAGGAAGCTAGATTTCAGTGAAACCACTTTTATTTTATGTCTGACTCATTGCTCAAAAGGTATTAATTTCCTCTGTTTGGGAGCATTTTTAGTCATACCCGATTTGATTCTTCATACTTTTGGAATTCTAAGGTACTCAAATAAGACTCAAGAACATACATTACTGTGAATACTGTGAAAGAATGAGCCATGTTTTATCTCAGAGATTATACTATACAAGGCAAGAACTGTAATCATTATAAGAAGTTAATAATCATAATCGTTCATAAGTTTCCATTCAAACATTTTGTATATTGCACAGGTTTGTAACGTTTGTAACAGTTGTAAAGGGAATAAGAGGATTAGAATACAAATGTAATAACGAAACCATCTTCTGAAATCATCTTTACATCTGTTTTGTGAAAAAATATGGTAAAGATATCTTTCATTCATTTGTTACATGGATTATTCCACTCGTGAAATTTCCGCCAATAACATTCAAGAATTCAGATCATACAAAACAGTCGGAGACAAATTATGCAAAATAATAATTTTTTCATTACAATCCCCTCAAAAGTGGAACTATTGGTGCTGTTCTTTAAAAAAAGAGGCCTGATGTCATTCCATTCAAATTTAAAGTTTGTAACACTGATTTTTTCAGATTATTTTTGATTTCTTATATGTTAATACGTTAATAATGAAAACTCAAATATCAAATAGATTGTCAATCAAATAGCTTTGAAGTCATGCGGATTATTTGCATCAGTGGTTTTATTACTAATCGTGAAGGGTAAAATTAAAAATATTCTCAAAAGCACATGCTGCATAGCAGAACATGAGAGATATCCCATTATAATTTAATTTATCCTAAGAAAAATTAACATACTTTAAATTAAGTAATGTATTACTATTAAGGATTTTCACTCATGGCAAATATGAAAATCAACAATGAATTTAAAAAATATTCATAATTATTATTTTTGAAAAAAAAATCACATTTTAAGATGGAGTCTTGTAAAACTTTTAAGATATTAAAATTTTTCGCTTACGGTTAATAATCATATGAGGTGGAGAGGGTTGTGCCCTTGCGGTTTAGTTCAGCATGCTCGCTTTCCATGTCGTGACCCCGGTTCAATTCCTGGTCAGGCATGATTATAGTGTCATGCCTGACACTATAATCATGACCATTGTATTTTGCTGTGTGACGATGAGAAAATTTACTTCTCAGTTGAGAAGACCAGAATATGGATGGCATGGGAAGTCTTTGTGCTAACCATATGTACCCTTAACTCCTGGCCGTGAGGCCGGGACTTTGCTGGTGAGCCCTTGCCCGTACAATGGGCTGTCGCACCAAGTACAGACAGACAGGAGAGGCTGCTCACCACCAGCTGTGATGCTGGTGACTCTTGCCTGTGCAGTCTAAACTTCACATCAACATTAACAGATTATCAATGAGAGTATCGATTTATTGATGCAACACTCAACAATAGAATTTTAAATACAAATTATCAATATGAAGAAAATGCGTGTGGTCATGCTTTGTTGGCAAATTATTTCATTTACCATGAACATGACAAATTATGGTGATGTTGATAAGGACAATGATATTTGATCATTGAACAAATATCAATGATCAAATTTATGATCTTACAAACTGCATTAGTTTCTATCTAATGAAAAAAAAAAAAAAAAGTTGTAAGAAAGCTCCCAATTGGATGACAATATCACCCTTTTTCGTCCAGTTCTTGACCTTGAAGTGTACTTCCTGGAATATCATAAATACGAAAACAAGTCACTCTAGTCTGCCAATTTCAATTGCATCAAATCATGTTATACTTACTGTTTAGAAGTTGAAAGCTTTTGTTCCACTTAAACCAATTTCTCGTGACATTCTTTTAGTTCCTTTGTTAATTTAAATTCTTTTTATTAAATTCAATATGACTTTGCTCTTTCTCAGTGACAAGTTGGGAATGATAGTGCCTCGTATTCTGACATGATAGAACTGAAAATATAGAAATGAAATGTTACTTCACTTTACATATGGATAACAACTTATCATTGTCAAGTTTTACACACACACACACACACACACACAAACAAACAACACTATTGTGTTTAATGCCTGTTTTACAAACAATGAACTATAAATAGCTTACCATCATGTTGAAAGAAATGTGTAATTGTGTAAATGACATGCATCTTTTCAGAGATGTGAGAATGAATCACAAATTATGAATTAACAATTAAAGTTTTAAACAAAAGCACTGCAATAATTCTTACTCAAATTGCTAGTTTCTCCACTTCGTTCTCTAGATCTTTTTATATTGGGAAACCACTTCCCCTTGTCTTGCCAAATCAAAATCTAGAACAAACTATCTGAGATGTGTATTTAGCAATTTCATTCTAGAAATAAAGTTTTGTATAGGGCTTACTATACAAAAACAAACTAGTACTAAACAAAGACAAAACTATCACAATGCATTTCCGCAACTCTTACTCCCAACAATACTCACCAAATTTAATGTTAGAAGGCAACAGCATAACACAAGCACAGAATACAAAATTTCTTGGAATCACCATACAATCCAACCTCAAATGGAATTCACACCTACAAGATATTAATTTAAAATTGAGCAAACTAATTATGCTCTTAGAATAATAACTAGAAACAGCACCATCGAAACAGTCCGAACAGTGTACTTTGTGAATGTGCACTCTGTTCTCAAATATGGAATAATAATGTGGGGCCAAGCATCAGAGGCTAAGCAGACATTCAAATTACAAAAGAGAATCATCCGAACAATAACAAATACAAAGAACAGAGTCCTGTAGACCTCAATTCAAAATACTTAACATACTTCCACTGCCTTGTATATACATTTACGAAGTTCTCATGTTTGTAAAGAAAAATCTAATAAACAACAACACACCTTACAAATTATCTCAAACTTACACTCATACAACACAAGACAAGCATATAACCTTCATCAACAATTGTGCACAAGTACACTATGCCAAAAGGGTACATTCTCTACAGGAATACAATTCTTCAATAAATTACCTATATATCTGAAAAACATAACAGGAATACACAACTTCAAGAATAAACTTAAACACTTCCTTGGCCAAAAACTTATAATGTTCAGGAATACATCAGTAACTAATATGTACAAACTGATTTCAGGTGCTGCAGTAGGACTAGGTGTAGGAATAGGAAAAAACCTGGCCAAAACCTGCCTCCTGCTCCTCACCATTTCAAGATTGGACAATTATATACTAATATTATTACTTATATGTAGCTGTTATGATAATTAATATTATGTACTATTTTATGTGTTATTTTCTATTATTACTATTACTCTATTATTATAAGTAGTAGCAGTAGAATGACAGTAACAAGTAAATTTTACTATTTCATTAAACATAAAACTACATTCTAAAATGTTAAATATCTTGCTACTAAAATAATTGTATACTGTATAATATCTTAATCTACCTGTAAAAAGTATTGTAGTATAATTCTTAGAGCAATGACTCCATCTGATCAGGTTTTTCTGTCCTGTTACCCTGATCCTTTGAGCAAATGCTGAGATGGCCCCTTGCTTTGCTTCTGGACAGTAAATGTAACTTCCCTCTCTCCACCCAAGACAAATTGACTCATCATACACGATTGTAATTGTATATGTGACTCAATAAATTATTATTATTATTATTACAATACATGAAATATTTGTGGAAATGTAGTACACACCTTGTGCACTTTGTCTTTTGCCTTTATTATTTCTTGTCACTCTGCTATCTGTTCTTTCAAAGATGGTTTTCTTGTGATGTTATTTTATTTATGAAGGCTGAATCATCTTCCAACTCCTTGGGAGATTTTGTTATTAAGAAGCTCTCGCTGAGCCTGTAGTCCTCTTACAATCCCATTCAATGTTTCACTTTATCGACATTTGTGCCAGCGATAATATTAATTATTTCATTTTCACCCCTGAAATAATTTAACGTGTATCACAGTATTCGTTATGCTTATTATTCATTATGTTTATTATTTGGTTGCAAATTTTGCATATTTGCTTTCTGCATGTCTCCCTTAAACATAATGATATGCATAAAGAACACAATTTATTGCTTGTTGTCTGGAATCACTCCACAAAATCTTCTCAGATATATTTCAAATCACACTGTGCAAATTCAATAGGGGCTACAGTTTAGATCTCCCTAAAGATGCAAAGTGTTCCCTTATGCTACAGGGAAAACAACCCTAAGCTTCCTTAACATGTATACGGGATTTCAGCTTGCTTTGGTCCCTAGAATTTTCAATATGGCGGCCATTCGGCCCTGCCAACTTTGAAAATGTACATGAAGCTAGACTTCGGCGCTACATTCAAACATACGCAATTCGAGAAATCTGTCATCAGGAACTTCTCTCATTATAATGTTAATTTTAATCAACTGAATGTTTTGAAACATTGAATAAATTATCATTTGGATCAATTATTTTGATAATTTTCTTCTGAAACTCATAATGTTGAAATATGAGAAGTTTAATGTTTTACTTCATTTTAAAATGCAAATATAATTAGAAAGCTTTAGAGGAATAAATTACATTCTTACAAAGATTGTTAATGATTGATATAATATAGAATTAATGGAAGGACATTTAAAAAATTGAAATCAGAGTATTTCTTAAATTTTATTTGTCTCCATTTCATAATTACAATAATATATTTTATCTCAACATTCATCAGAGAAAACTAAGGAAGAAGAGTTAAAACACTATGTTTTTTTACCAAGTAAATTATTTCAAATAATTACAAACAAGTGTTTTTACAGTTAAGTTTTTTGTGAAATCTTCATCTACACTGCCCCTGATCAGATGTATAATTTGTTTTCACAATATACCCCATCCTTCTCTCTATACACAACATAATTTTCTCAGAATACTCCACTGCATTTTTCCAATTTGTCCAAAGTTGACACCTTAAAAAATTAAAAAATGTATTCATAACACTTTATTAAATTTAAGATATTGAACCTCATTTTCCTTGTGTTAAATGTGTCAATGAATTTAGATAATTAAGATACCTTTTTAAAAGCCTGCTTCCAAAGATTTCTGGCCTTTTCCATTCAGTAGCAAGATTTTCTAAGGACATTCTTATTGAAGAATCACTTTGACTGAGATCACATATTTTCAGTTGAAACTGCATTAGGGAGTAAGCCTTGAAACAGTCTGCCCTTCAGTTCAGCAATTTATCAACTATACCTGTTGTTAATTACTTTTAACACTTGAAAAAAAATATGATAACTGCTTAAATCATTTTAATAGAATATATGAAGGTGAATATGAAAAGATGAAAATTAAAATGCAAGAATAATAATATACAGCATTTACCATGTATCCTGAAATAAATATTTTTAAAATGTTCACATTTTGCACAGAACGTTAGCAGTATTGGTCTTATTTTACTTATGCTATTACAGATCTGCTCATGGGCTTTCTGGCTGGCTTCATAAATCTTTGGTCTCATTGTGTACTACATACACTCCTTTCTTTGGGTCAGCCATGACTGTAAAATATCAAAAAATTTAATAAATATAATAGTTATATAATTACATTAATACTATACAAAAGTATTGCATAGTGTAATGTATAATATAATATAGGTTTACATAGTAAATACTGTTCCACATTTAAAATACTAAATATATTCCATGGGAGGGTGAAAGTATCAAAGTATGTATCAGTAATTGTATGTTCAAAGCAATGTAAATCTGCATATGATTTATTGAATATGAATGCAAGAGCAAAGTACCTTGTCATACATGTTTGAAGCAGTTCTCTTGACAGATATCATGTTATTATTTTTACTATTGATATTATTATTACTACTAATAAGGCTGACAAAAATAATTCTCCTGGATAATTTACATCATCTTTCCTCTATAAACAATATACTTACTTCGATTTTCCAAACAAAATTCTTTTAAGAATTCTGAACAAAGAAGTTAAGATCCTTGGAAAAAGAATGTATCATAATTGCCTCTGATATTCTCCCAAATTTCTTTTTCTGAAAGAACTTCCCTGTAAAGAGTGTTTCCTATTATTTCTTCTTTGCAAACTATACCCAATACAAAGTACAAAAATATACACTCATATGTTGAATGTTACCATCATGAGTTTTTTAGATGAATGTTGCAATTGCTTTCTTCACAACCATCTAAGTGATCTGATGAGTACTGACTTCACAATACTGAAAGAATATTGTGAAGTCGATATGAACTGCATTTTAGAGATTCACATATTATTCACATAATGTAATTTTTTCACATATGACTTTATTATTAGACCAAACACCATGAATTAAAATATGTTCAATCACCGTGTGTGCTACAATTCCCATTTATAGATATAACCAAAATATATACAATACCTGCATGTGGTAATGCACAATCTATTCCATAGTACAAAAATTTAAGATTTGTTGGTTGTTATGTTTCATAAACATCTACCTGAAAAAATATGCCACTTCACATGTACGTTCGGAATTCGTTTTCATCATCCATTCTCGTTCTAATTCGCTTTGAAATTCTCAAATAGAGCAATGGACATTGTATCTTGCTGCACTATTTAATATCATTGTTTAACTTTTACACGATTTGCATGCGTCATTTTAACACACTTACGTGAATTGTTTCCACTGTCTCGTTTAAAAATTCAAAAACAAATAATGCGATAAGAATATCAAATCAAAACGACAAATTCAATTTAAAAATTGTAAATATGCTTCTACGCGTGCAAGAGGGCAGTTTTTAACATGTTGGTAGAAAAATAAAACAAATGAAAAGATGCCAACCACCAGCTAAACGAAGTCTATTTCGGCGTGTATGTGGCCAACACATGGGGAGTTTCGTTGAGCGGTTGACTCCTCTGAAATGGACCTGTACTAACTTAAAGTGTAACGAAAAGTCCCTAAGACAATGGCGTTAGTATAACGGGTGATATTCATGAAGTTTGTATGATCCACTTTCTCTGGGACCATTTGAGCCTGAAAACGGCTATAGTACGAGAGTGCTCATGACATCAACAGTATGCAGGACCTACAAATTTTTATTTCTGAACATCTCAAATGAACACCCATTTATCTATATTTTCAAGAAATCTAAAAATTTCGAGAAATCTAAAAATTTCAAAATTCTTCATATTTTGAAAGCTGTTACACAATTAAGAGTGGGATTTGGCTGTTTTGCAAAATATACATACATTCTTTCTATCTAGAACTTGTCTCACACTTTGGAACCACATGACGTTAACAACATAATTTGCTCAAAAGTGCAAAGGACAGGCCCTGTATTCCAGCTGCTATCATGAAAATCACATAGATCAATGACACCAATAAAAAACAACACCTTCACTCTATTATTACTATTATTATTATTATTATTATTATTATTATTATTATTCCATTACATCACGACTAAAGATGTTATGAGTCGGCTGAATATAAAATCTACTCCAGGTTGCAACCAGCTACCTAAGGAGCAGATCCGGTGACTATCAGTGCCTCTACAATACTTTACGCAAAATGTGGGCTGTTCCAAATAAAGCAATTTCTTGCACTTCCCAGTCTTTTGAATTACCTGGGAGTTTAGACAAGTTCTTACTCAAATTTTGCGGAACAAATCCCAGAGCTCCGATAACTATCGGGACGACCTGTGCTTTTACGCCCCACATTCGGCTGATCTCGATTTCCAAACTCTTGTATTTAAGACGTTTCTCTGCCTCCTTGGTAACGACGTTTTGATCGCAAGGTACAGCAACATCGACAAGTAAACACGATTTTTTCTCCAAATCCCGGATAACTATATCCGGTTTGTTTGCCGCTATCGTGCGATCAGTTTGAATTTGTTGGTCGTACAATATCGTACACAATCCAACAGACGTCACCGGTTTCGGTGAGTGTTCGTACCACTTGGGGCATGTGTTTGGAACTTCGAGGGCGGTACAGATCTGCCAGTGGAGGTAGCTACACACCCTGTCATGTCTTTTCAGGTATTCGGTCTTTGCTAGGATTGGACAAGCTGAGACAATATGATCAATGGTTTCTACTTGCTCCTGGCAAATGCGGCATTTATCATCTTGGGAAATTTTGAGAACCGCTTTATCATAATGTCGTGTTCTCAAGGCCTGATCTTGGGCAGCTATTACAAGTGCTTCCGATTCTGGCTTCATTCTTCCCCTTTTAAGCCACATAAATGATTGATCTTTATTGATCTGCACCTTGTCCATTCTTTTTAGGTATTGTCCGTGGAGTGGTTTGTCTCTCCACGATTTCTTTAACATTTTTTGTGTCTCACACTTCATGTTTAGCAGCATCAGAAGTTCAGTGTCTGTGTTATTCGACGTGTCTTGCCTAGTTTTCTTCGCAATGCTTCTTGCTACACTAACAATGCCTCTGTTTCCCATTCTTCGGTCAGATTTCATGACCTGCCTCATTAGAGGGTCATCTTGATGGCTGACTACATACTTTCCCAACCCGACTATTGCGTTGTGCCAGGAGGCCTCAATTTGTCTGAGGCCTCTTCCTCCTTCCTTACGTGACACATAAAGTCTATGTATATCAGCTCGAGGGTGGGAAACATGATGCATTGTTAGCAGTTTTCTGGTTTTTCGATCCATGGTGCGAATTTCTTGCTCAGTCCAGTCCACTAGTCCAAAACTGTATTCGGCTACAGGTACCGCCAAACTACCTATTGCAGATATTTTATTCCTGGAATTCAGAGCGGACTGCAGGACCAGTCTCACTCTCCTATAATACTCCCTACGAATTCTCTCTTTCATTCTGTCGTTCGAGATGGTTTCACATTCTTCAATGCCCAGATATTTGTAAGTTTTACCTGGCTCAAGATCTTGAATCACAGTGTGCGTATCAATTTCAATGTTCTCAGACGTTGTGAGTTTCCCTCTTTTTAAATTGATTTTTGCACACTTGTCAAGACCAAACTTCATGCAGATGTCATTGCTAAAGTCATTCACGACAGACAGCATTTGGGAGAGAATCGCTTCATTCTTAGCAAACACTTTCAGATCATCCATGTAAAACAAATGTGATACTGGCCTTTCATCACCATGGAGCTTAAAACCAAAGTCAGCTTGCGACAACTGTCTCGATAGTGGGATCAAACTAATGCAAAACAGCAGAGGGGATAGTGAATCTCCTTGAAAAATACCCCTGTTAATCTGAATACTTCTGGTTTCTACTGCTTCCTTTCCGCTGTGTATTAGTAACCTGGTACTCCACGACTTCATACTAGCCTTGCAAAATTCAATAAGTCTAGGATGAAATCGATAGATCTCCAGGGTCTTCAAAATCCAATCGTGTGGTACACTATCAAAGGCCTTTTGGTAGTCAATCCAAGCCATGCTCAAATTACGTTTGCGTTTCTTTACATCATTCAAGATGACTTTATTCAGTAGCAAGATTTCCTTACAGCCATAAGAGCCTTTACGACATCCTTTTTGTTCAGCTGGCATTAGATGATTCTTCTCTAGATGTCTGTACATTTTGTCAGCTATGGCTGCAGTTATAACTTTGTACAGTACTGGCAGACAAGTAATTGGCCTGTAGTTCTTCGCCAAAGAGCTGTCTCCCGCTTTGGGTAGCAAATACGTGATGCCGCGTGTGAGCCATTCCGGGATTTCCTTTGGGTTTTCTAAAATTTTATTAACAGCCTTTGCTAGATGAGAATGTATTGCTGTTAATTTCTTAATCCAATAAATCTGGATCTTATCAATCCCGGGGGACTTCCAGTTTCCCATGTTCTTAATTGCTTGGAAGAGGTCCTCTTCCGAGAATTGGTGAACATCTTCCACTGTTTCTACAAGTTCATCGGCAGCATCAACTTCAGATTGAAGCCAAGATGCGTCTTTGTTGTAGGATCTGCTCTCCTCCCAGATTCCTGCCCAAAATGCTTCGACGTCATCTTTTGAAGGAGTAACAGCTTTGCCATTCGGTTTTTGAGTCAGATTGCGATAGAATCTCTTCGCGTCTGTTTCAAACAACCGGTTCTGTACACGGAAATCTATTCTACGTTTGTAACGTCTAATTCGTTGAGCCCATGCTTGAATTTTCTCTTTTAGCTTCTCAACTACCATTAGCCTGCTGGTGTCATTTTCAATTTGGTATTTTTGTTCAACATTGAATATTTTTCGTTGAACTTTAGAGGTGTGCGTTGATTTAGAAGATGCCTCAGCTAAGAGTGATATTTCACGCCGGGTGTCGGCTATCCGTTTCATAATTCTGTTCATCCATGGGGGTACAGAGCTGTTTACTCTGTTTTGCTGTCGGCCGTCGGTGTTCTTGGCTGGCCCCAAAATTATCTGAGATACTAGATATCCAGTTGCATATATGATGTGATTGATTTCAGTAATATCTAGATCTCTGCCTGGGGTCTCCACCACCTCATTTAAGACAGAATTCACTGTTTCTATCACTCTTTTAGCTTTGGCATTTTCGTATATTCTCCTCAACGGTTCGCGAGATTCAAACGGAAGTTGACTAACTCTTTCTATCTCGCGCCGAAGGAGATTTCGCATCATGTCCTTATCGTGTAATTCATTGCCAGATGAATTTTCACCACTGACGTGTGTTTCACTGGAAAGAGATGAACCTTCCACGGGATCATCATTTTCAAGTTCTACATGTTCGTCATGTGGATTGTTCGAGCGAAGTACATACTCCGCATTTCTCTCAATGTCAGCAAGTTGTTCTGCTGTGAATTTTCCACTGCTGAGTATGTATCGTCGTTGACTGGCAAGCTTCTTTGAGTCTAGGGTAGGTCTCATATCTGGGTTCCGCTCTCTCCATACCTTGAAAACTTCTATTTCTGAGCCCCCATTTTTCGCTTTTGCATAGTAAAAGCACCACATCACCTCCTTTAATTCATCCCGGGTCCATCTCTGACGATGGCTTCGAGCTACTGCCGGCTCTGGGTCCCTGGGACTAACATCCGTGGGATGGCCAGACGTCGACAAGGTGACATTAGCTCGGTTTCTGAGCAGGTATGGGACATTGGTAGAACAAGGCACGTTAAGATTCATTACATTGCTTGTTCTATCCATTTTGCTCATTGGTTTGAATTGAAGATTCGCAGGACGCAAGTTCGAGTTCACAGATCACACTTAACCCTCGGGTTGTTTCCTGCCATCCGTTACTGCGACCCACAGTGGCCTCGGGGCATCCCCCCGCAGGGCCCAGCAAGGGGTCCCTCCGATCGCCAGTCGGCATTACTAAACCCTACGGGATTTTCACTGACTGCTGAAGGCAGCCTCCTTCGCTGGCTAATGCAAGGTTCGGGCCTCCACTCTAATCAGTGGCCTGGTGTGCCAACCCAGTTTCTCTCCTGTACCCTCTATGGGCCGACAACAGGAAGTCCAAAGGTTCATGACCCTTCCCTCTCTACTTACTTCCCACTCTCCTCAAAATGGAGTACTTCTTCGTCTGACCCCTCACCTTCAACCTATTCAGCAAGGGAGGCCCTACCGGTAGCTAGGCTACCACTGACATAGCTTTAAGGCTCATGGGGGTACTCAAGCTCCACCACCAACTGCAAGGTCGTGTACTCCCTAGGTGGAGTTATTATTATTATTATTATTATTATTATTATTACATCACGACTAAAGATGTTATGAGTCGGCTGAATATAAAATCTACTCCAGGTTGCAACCAGCTACCTAAGGAGCAGATCTAGGGACTATCGGTGCCTCTACAATACTTTGCGCAAAATGTGGGCTGTTCCAAATAAAGCAATTTCTTGCACTTCCCAGTCTTTTGAATTACCTGGGAGTTTAGACAAGTTCTTACTCAAATTTTGCGGAACAAATCCCAGAGCTCCGATAACTATCGGGACGACCTGTGCTTTTACGCCCCACATTCGGCTGATCTCGATTTCCAAACTCTTGTATTTAAGACGTTTCTCTGCCTCCTTGGTAACGACGTTTTGATCGCAAGGTACAGCAACATCGACAAGTAAACACGATTTTTTCTCCAAATCCCGGATAACTATATCCGGTTTGTTTGCCGCTATCGTGCGATCAGTTTGAATTTGTTGGTCGTACAATATCGTACACAATCCAACAGACGTCACCGGTTTCGGTGAGTGTTCGTACCACTTGGGGCATGTGTTTGGAACTTCGAGGGCGGTACAGATCTGCCAGTGGAGGTAGCTACACACCCTGTCATGTCTTTTCAAGTATTCGGTCTTTGCTAGGATTGGACAAGCTGAGACAATATGATCAATGGTTTCTACTTGCTCCTGGCAAATGCGGCATTTATCATCTTGGGAAATTTTGAGAACCGCTTTATCATAATGTCGTGTTCTCAAGGCCTGATCTTGGGCAGCTATTACAAGTGCTTCCGATTCTGGCTTCATTCTTCCCCTTTTAAGCCACATAAATGATTGATCTTTATTGATCTGCACCTTGTCCATTCTTTTTAGGTATTGTCCGTGGAGTGGTTTGTCTCTCCACGATTTCTTTAACATTTTTGTGTCTCACATTTCATGTTTAGCAGCATCAGAAGTTCAGTGTCTGTGTTATTCGACGTGTCTTGCCTAGTTTTCTTCGCAATGCTTCTTGCTACACTAACAATGCCTCTGTTTCCCATTCTTCGGTCAGATTTCATGACCTGCCTCATTAGAGGGTCATCTTGATGGCTGACTACATACTTTCCCATCCCGACTATTGCGTTGTGCCAGGAGGCCTCAATTTGTCTGAGGCCTCTTCCTCCTTCCTTACGTGACACATAAAGTCTATGTACATCAGCTCGAGGGTGGGCAACATGATGCATTGTTAGCAGTTTTCTGGTTTTTCGATCCATGGTGCGAATTTCTTGCTCAGTCCAGTCCACTAGTCCGAAACTGTATTCGGCTACAGGCACCGCCAAACTACCTATTGCAGATATTTTATTCCTGGAATTCAGAGCGGACTGCAGGACAAGTCTCACTCTTCTATAATACTCCCTGCGAATTCTCTCTTTCATTGTGTCGTTCGAGATGGTCTCACATTCTTCAATGCCCAGATATTTGTAAGTTTTACCTGGCTCAAGATCTTGAATCACAGTGTGCGTATCAATTTCAATGTTCTCAGACGTTGTCAGTTTCCCTCTTTTTAAATTGATTTTTGCACACTTGTCAAGACCAAACTTCATGCAGATGTCATTGCTAAAGTCATTCACGACAGACAGCATTTGGGAGAGAATCGCTTCATTCTTAGCAAACACTTTCAGATCATCCATGTAAAACAAATGTGATACTGGCCTTTCATCACCATGGAGCTTGTAACCAAAGTCAGCTTGCGACAACTGTCTCGATAGTGGGATCAAACTAATGCAAAACAGCAGAGGGGATAGTGAATCTCCTTGAAAAATACCCCTGTTAATCTGAATACTTCTGGTTTCTACTGCTTCCTTTCCGCTGTGTATTAGTAACCTGGTACTCCACGACTTCATACTAGCCTTGCAAAATTCAATAAGTCTAGGATGAAATCGATAGATCTCCAGGGTCTTCAAAATCCAATCGTGTGGTACACTATCAAAGGCCTTTTGGTAGTCAATCCAAGCCATGCTCAAATTACGTTTGCGTTTCTTTACATCATTCAAGATGACTTTATTCAGTAGCAAGATTTCCTTACAGCCATAAGAGCCTTTACGACATCCTTTTTGTTCAGCTGGCATTAGATGATTCTTCTCTAGATGTCTATACATTTTGTCAGCTATGGCTGCAGTTATAACTTTGTACAGTACTGGCAGACAAGTAATTGGCCTGTAGTTCTTCGCCAAAGAGCTGTCTCCCGCTTTGGGTAGCAAATACGTGATGCCGCGTGTGAGCCATTCCGGGAGTTCCTTTGGGTTTTCTAAAATTTTATTAACAGCCTTTGCTAGATGAGAATGTATTGCTGTTAATTTCTTAATCCAATAAATCTGGATCTTATCAATCCCGGGGACTTCCAGTTTCCCATGTTCTTAATTGCTTGGAAGAGGTCCTCTTCCGAGAATTGGTGAACATCTTCCACTGTTTCTACAAGTTCATCGGCAGCATCAACTTCAGATTGAAGCCAAGATGCGTCTTTGTTGTAGGATCTGCTCTCCTCCCAGATTCCTGCCCAAAATGCTTCGACGTCATCTTTTGAAGGAGTAACAGCTTTGCCATTCGGTTTTTGAGTCAGATTGCGATAGAATCTCTTCGCGTCTGTTTCAAACAACCGGTTCTGTACACGGAAATCTATTCTACGTTTGTACCGTCTTATTCGTTGAGCCCATGCTTGAATTTTCTCTTTTAGCTTCTCAACTACCATTAGCCTGCTGGTGTCATTTTCAATTTGGTATTTTTGTTCAACATTGAATATTTTTCGTTGAACTTTAGAGGTGTGCGTTGATTTAGAAGATGCCTCAGCTAAGAGTGATATTTCACGCCGGTGTCGGCTATCCGTTTCATAATTCTGTTCATCCATGGGGGTACAGAGCTGTTTACTCTGTTTTGCTGTCGGCCGTCGGTGTTCTTGGCTGGCCCCAAAATTATCTGAGATACTAGATATCCAGTGCATATATGATGTGATTGATTTCAGTAATATCTAGATCTCTGCCTGGGGTCTCCACCACCTCAGTTTAAGACAGAATTCACTGTTTCGATCACTCTTTAGCTTTGGCATTTTCGTATATTCTCCTCAACGGTTCGCGAGATTCAAACGGAAGTTGACTAACTCTTTCTATCTCGCGCCGAAGGAGATTTCGCATCATGTCCTTATTGTATTATTATTATTATTATTAT
>JAHLJT010009844.1:0-48853 GCA_031308135.1 Acheta domesticus
AATGTTGGCTTTGGGGTCGGATCGTGACCCTCTTAGATTCGCCCCTGCCCCACAAAAAAGGTATATTGCATTATTGTCTGCATAGATTACATTTGTATACGCAGTGTCCGTTGTCAACGTGTAGACATAGACTATGGTTCATCATGGATGAAACTACGTGTAGACGCAACATCATTGGATAAAACACACACTACACTTACGGGATTAACGACCTTCGTGTATGTGTGACCCGTCTGGAAACACTGGAGATCTATCGGCACTGAGCCCCTGACAGTGGCTGACTAGTCCCCTTCTCACCACTTACTCACACTACCACTCATGACGGGAAGCTTACAGCATGTCCCGGGATAAAAAAAGGCGGTGTCCCGCTGGTGAGAGATACATGGTTGGGGAAAATCCCACATGCAGACATGTTGGTTCTCGGATGTCACCACCCAGCCGGAGATCGCCGTCGCCGCACGAGGAAATGGACTGTACTTATGGGACTAATTATCTTAGTTGAAGACGCGCCCGAGGAATCACAACATCAACCGATATTACCATTATCTCTGAACAGTTCGTGTCCTCGAATTACTACACTTGCCACCACAGCTCTAAGTACAGTTGTCAAACAATCAAAGGCGAATGCCACGTGTGTAGCTTACTTACATGAGGACCTACTTGGTTATTCCAGAATTATTGATTAGTGAATCCGGGCGTGTCAACACCTTAAGACATTAGTTCCGTAAGTACAGTCCATTTCCTCCTGTGCTGGCTGTGATCTTCGCCTACTTGATGGTGACATGCGAGAACCTACACGTAGGCGTGAGGGGTTTCCCCAAACAAGGGGGCACCGACAATAACCGGGACAAGCTCTAAGCTTCCCGGCAGTGTACGTAAGAAGGTAGGAATAGGACAGAAACAACATCACTAACTGTCAGGGGCTCAGAGTCCATAGATCCCCAGGGTTCCCAAACGGTCACCTATCCACGAAACCCCGTTTGTTGGCACATCCTCGACTTAGCATAGCTACAAATGCTACTACCTGACATCGGCCACTCACCACGGAGATTGGCGCAAGCACATGCGTGTTGAGCGAGCAGTGTTTCAAGTAGCTGAATATCCACGAGTCCATGGAGAGCGGTTAAGCAATTCGGCTACCTCACCACGGAGGTACGTTGAGCGGCGGTGGTGTTTTCGAGTAACCTAACTCAACCCTTGTAACGTCTAGTGGCGTAGCGTGTCTCGTGCGTTTGGGATGCTCAATAATGATGCGAACTGAAGACATCGTGATTCTTAATGTTCTCTAGACTCTATGTTATTGAAACAAATGTTACACTACTTCAACAGATTTATGTCAGGACAATTCCTGAAAGCAAATTATGAAATAGTTCCGCTTTAGTTCACACGCGCAATTGACAATGAGATCACTTGTGAATTGATATATTTCGATCCAAAATAAAATGTAATATATTTAAGTCAGAATTCAACTTTTTACATTTTAATTGAGAATTAGCAGGCAAGCACTATATATACTGTTTGTGCCCATGACCAAGCACAGAATCACGAGTGAGAAAGAAAATACTTCTCTGACAACCTGTGTGCTGCGCTCTCGTGCAGAAACTGAGCAACTTGCTCAAAAGTCTTTTCTCAGCCGTAGGCTGGTCGTATGCTAGCTTTTCGGAACTCGAGAATCCAAGGGCAGGGATGAAGAGGGGAGGGGAGAACCTCGCCGTCTGCGCATGCGTCATTGCTCGTCGCAATCTTGCGGCAGACGCTGGAAGCATTTTAGCGTCCAAGCAATCAGAGGCCAGCTCGTATAAACGCGCGGAATTCAATCATAGGAAGTCACTTTAAAATGAATACAAAACGTGTTTCGCTCAATGAGTTTTACTCACTTGGAAGATTATCAATACAATATTTAGGCTTCTTTGATTATTTTACGTGGGGATGCTCAGCATCTTAGCGTCCCCTGACGCTACGCCACTGACAGCTAGTGCTGGCAACCTAACTGAAAGTCCTCTGGCCATTGTGTCCTTGAGCCATTAGGCTCTTCTTCCAAAATTGGGAGGGGAGATCCTCGCCGTCTGCGCACGCGTTATTGCTCGTCGCAATCTCGCGGCAGACGCTGGAAGCACTTCCACGGCTCCTACTCACCACGGAGGAGGGCGCCACCACGTGCACGTTGAGCGGGCGCGGTGTCTACTCACCACGGAGGAGGGCGCCACCACGTGCACGTTGAGCGGGCGCGGTGTCTACTCACCACGGAGGAGGGCGCCACCACGTGCACGTTTGAGCGGGCGCGGTGTCTACTCACCACGGAGGAGGGCGCCACCACGTGCACGTTGAGCGGGCGCGGTGTCTACTCACCACGGAGGAGGGCGCCACCACGTGCACGTTGAGCGGGCGCGGTGTCTACTCACCACGGAGGAGGGCGCCACCACGTGCACGTTGAGCGGGCGCGGTGTCTACTCACCGCGGAGGAGGGCGCCACCACGTGCACGTTGAGCGGGCGCGGTGTCTACTCACCACGGAGGTGGGCGCCACCACGTGCACGTTGAGCGGGCGCGGTGTCTACTCACCACGGAGGAGGGGCGCCACCACGTGCACGTTGAGCGGTCGCGCGCACACGTTCTGCAGCACGAAGCGCAGCGCGCGACGCTCGCCCTCGAAGACGTCGCGGAAGACGAGCGCGGCGGGCGACAGGCGCAGCCCGCGCACGTCGCGGCGCGTGCCGTCGGGCGCCTGCGGCCGCGACCGGTCCGTCGCCGCCCCGCCCGCCGGCGGCCCCGCCCCCGCCAGCCCCGCCGACGACCCCGCCGCCTCCGCGCCGGACGACTCTGCGGCAGTGGGGACGAGTGGGGGAGTCCTAGGACCGAGGTCTTGGCTGTCCGGGTCACGCAGCGTTCAAGGCTGTGTTCCCGACCATCTTATTGTGTCTTCTTCAGTGCTGGTCCGCCAATCGATTGATTAGTGATATTTTCCCCTGACCCCGCCTCTGCGACATTGGGGACTAGTGGGGGAGGCGTAGGACTCAGCGGCCAGGACCGAGGTCTTGGCTATCCGGGACACGCAGCGTTCAAGGCTGTGTTCCCGACCAGCTTATGTGGTCTTCTTCAGGGCTGGTCCGCCAATTAATTAATTAGTGATATTTGCCCCCGACCCCGTCACCATGCCTGATGCCTCTGCGACATTGGGGACGCTTGGGGGAGTCCTAGGTCTCCGCAGCCAGGACCGAGGTGTTGGCTGTCCGGGTCACGCAGCGTTCAAGGCTGTGTTCCCGACCATCTTATTGTGTCTTCTTCAGTGCTGGTCCGCCAATCGATTGATTAGTGATATTTTCCCCTGACCCCGCCTCTGCGACATTGGGGACTCGTGGGGGAGTCGTAGGACTCAGCGGCCAGGACCGAAGTGTTGGCTGTCCGGGTCACAGCGTTCAAGGCTGTGTTCCCGACCATCGTTTTGTGGTCTTCTTCAGGGCTGGTCCACCAATTGATTGATTAGTGATATTTACCCCCTACCCCGCGACCACGCCCGACGCCTCTGCGACATTGGGGACTAGTGGGGGAGGCGTAGGACTCAGCGACCAGAACCGAGATCTTGGCTGTCCGGGACACGCAGCGTTCAAGGCTGTGTTCCCGACCATCGTATTGTGGTCTTCTTCAGGGCTGGTCCGCCAATTGATTGATTAGTGATATTTGCCCCCGACCCCGCCATATGCCTAACGCCTCTGCGGCATTGGGGACGCTTGGGGGAATCGTAGGTCTGCGCGGCCAGGACCGAGGTCTTGACCTAATTGCAATAAGATGGTCGGGAACACAACCTTCAAGTGCCCCAAGTGTCACCCTTGTTACAGAGGCGTCGGGCGCGGAGGCGAGGTCGGCAGCAAACATCACTACTCAGTCAATCAACCTACTTGAGATCTTGGCTGTCCGGGTGCCGCCGCGTTGAAGGCTGTGTTCCCAACCATTTTATCGTGGTCTTCAGGGCTGTTCCGCCAAAAAGGTCACGAAAAGACTGTCGAAACGTAGGCAACACAGCCTTGAACGCGGCGTCACCCTCAAATTTGACGTTTGATTGATCAGTGATGTTTGCCGCCGACCCGCCTCCGCGCGCGTCGCCTCTGCAACAAGTGGGACGCTTAGGGTGAACGTAGGTTTCGTCGGCCAGGATCGAGGTTCTTGGCCGTTCCCGTTGAAGGCTGTGTTGCCGACGTTTCGATGATCATCGTTTCGTGGAGTTCCTCAGGAAAGGTGGAGAGGGGAGGAGGGGAAGGGGAGGTGGAGGAGAAGGAAGTGGGGAGTGTCCTTACGCACACAAATTAAGCTAAGCGCTCTGACAGAAATGAATAAAACTTACCGAAAGGCGGGTTTCAGGGTTCGTATAGTTTGGACACTTACTCACAGGACACGAAAATCTAGTAGCAATTAACCCACGTCCTTACGCCCATTCAATAACAGCCAAGCACCCCCTTCGGCGCAACGCGTGAAAAAAGCCACATTTACTCTCACCATCGTACCACAAACACTCGACACTCAAAAACACAAACCACAAACAATTTGAGGAACGCAAGAAACATAATTGCACGACAGCGCAGCTAACCACTTCAACAGCTACCCCGTCACAGAAACTCCGTCCAGCCACTATTTCGGAATGAAACTCCGACAAGATTCGAGGTGAAATTGCCTCCCCAAACTTATGACGTCACGTCAGTGACCAATTACGAACTGTTAAAATTATTTCAGTAGTGTAGTTTTTACAATTTATTTAATTCACCCACACTTTGCTTTTTATATGTAATAAGTTATGCATGCAGCTCCCCTCCAAAAGGTTGCCCTCATAATCCCCCAAATACCCCTCGTCCCCTCCACCGTGGCTCTCCCCCTCGCAGGAACCGGCCGGCAGGAAGGGCCGCACAGTGTGTAATTTCGGCCATCTATGCGCTAGAAATTCAAAATTTCAACTTTACCAAAACGGGTTACGTGTTTTGTATTTCGATTCTAGGAAGTCCAGAGTACATTGGAACGGTATTAGATTTCACAAGTGTTGACAAGCACAGCGGATGAGCGGGCCTAAACGTGCTACAACTCGACTCAGTCCCTCGATGCTCTGATTCCTCCGCTTCAGTTCAGCGAGTTCTCTTGATTGGGATGCATCTTTACTTACGCTGAAGGTTTTCTTCGTTAACTAAGTGTATTCTGTGTTCTTTTTCCTAAATATTGTTGCCATTATTATTAGTTAATGAGCATCTGACGCCTTTAACAAGATCCTTTAAAAGGTGAGTAAAATTTATTTTGCGGGAAACTCATTTTGAAAGTTTATCGAAGGTTTTAGTTTAGAATACCCCCGAATTCTTGTTTGCGGCTGTACTAGTATTAAAGCTTGCTCTTTTCGGAACTAATATATGAAAAATATTTTGCGAAAATTTGCGAATACATTTATTCTTTTATTTTTTTCAGAATGTCGCGTTCAATTTCCCGCAAGGCGCTTTTCAATGTATGGGTTAAAAGTGCTAAAAAATCAAAGTTTGATGATTTAACTTCGTTTGTTTATCAAGAATTGGTACAACAATGGGATACAACAATGACTGAAAGTATGTGGGAAAATGTAAAAAGAAAATTAGCAAGTTTTGTCACACTATTAATGGAAAATGGGAAAAAATAGGAAGGCACAAGCAGCGTTTTCTTCATTACAATTCTTCGTGGCTCAATGAGGAAATTATTTTTGAATTTAATAGTGTTCCTCAGTCAGACAAAACTCCAATGACAGGACCTGGCCGGCCAGCAAAATCGTTTCATTCTTGTGCCCCTTCTACTAAAAGGCAGAAAGTTAAGCATCTTTTAGAGTCATCCACCGCAGAGTTGAGTATGGCAGCAGGGATTCTGTTAAGACAAGACGGGAAAAGGGATTCGGCAGCAATTGTGAAAGAACTCTCTACTGCGTCTCCAAACAGGGGGACAGTTATTAAGAAGGCCCGCAAATCTCTGTTGCAGAAGCCAGAGTTATTACCGGAACAAGCCCTTGCTTTAATGGTAGACATTAATTTGTCTAGTCGTCAATATAAACGACTACGAGAGCAAGCTGTTAACTTAAATTGTTACTTTTATCCACCCTATCATAAAGTTAAGAAATCTAAAGAGTTGTGCTATCCAAAAGGTATGGTAGTAACAGAAATTTCGGCAGAAATACCTCTACAGTCGCTCCTTGATCATACGATCACTCGCTTATGCCAAACTGAAGAGGTCAGTAACAAATTGCGTTTATCAAAAAGCAACTCATTCCAAATCATAATGAAATGGGGTTGCGATGGAACGGGGCACAGTCGCTACAAACAGAAGTTTTCAGAAGAACATTTCAATGATGAAACTTTGTTCTGTATTTCTGTAGTTCCATTGCAAATCGATTATTCTTTAGACAATTCGATCAACATCATTTGGAAAAATCTTGTTCCATCGTCCACTAAATACTGTCGCCCAATTAAATTTATTTTCGCTAAAGAATCAGCCAACTTAATTGCAACAGAAGTCGACAAGATGAAGGATAAAATTAAATCTCTTGCACCAACAATCATTGTTGTTGACCATTTGGAAATGACTGTAACTCCCGTTTTGGTATTTTGCATGGTAGACGGCAAAGTATGTAATGCCGTGGCAGGTTCTTCTTCTCAGACATGTTATCTGTGTGGGGCAAAACCGAGTGATATGAACAATTTAAACGTCTTATCAAGGAAAGAAGTTAAAAGAGAGTTCCTTTCCTTTGGTTTATCACCCCTTCACTCATGGATTAGGTTGTTTGAATGCATCCTTCATATTTCTTATCGCCTCGAAATTAAAACCTGGCAAGCAAGGAGTCCTGAAAACAAAGAAAAAGTTTTGAAGAAGAAGAAATTTGTCCAGGATAGATTTAGAAGTGAGTTAGGTATTTTAATCGACATCCCCAAGCAGCATAGCGGCAGTACGAATGACGGTAACTCTGCGCGAAAATTTTTTAGAAACCCCGAAAAAGCAGCAGAAATAACGGGCGTGAATCTAGATTTGATCAGACGTTTGGGAATAATTCTCGAATGCATAAATTGTGGGGAAAAAATTAATTCAGAGAAATTTGAAGAATTCACTAAAGAGACCCAAAACATTTACCTTAAAAATTACAGTTGGTATCCAATGCCTGTGAGCCTTCACAAAATTTTATTCCATGGAAGAGAAATCATTGAAACATGTATCTTACCTATTGGACAATATTCGGAAGAAGCACAAGAAGCAAGAAATAAACACTCCAAGCACTACAGAGAGTTCTTTACTAGGAAGACCTCCAGAATAGACACAAACACAGGCCTACTGAACAGACTCCTAATTACTTCAGATCCATATGTAGCAAGTTTACGAACATCTTCAAAATTAAGAAAGAAAAGTGTAAATAAAGAAATGATGAAATTATTAGATGTTGATTCAGTAACAATGGCAGTTGATGATTCTGAAGACTCATCAGATAGTAGCAGTAGTAGCAATACATTCAGTGATTCTGACTAATTTTTTATGTTCTTTAAAAAAATACTAAGTTCGCTTTAAAAATATTATTCCTTCTTAATATGTATCTCCGTAGTTAATTTACCTAACATTGATGCATATAAATATGTTCTATTTGCTATTTCATTAAAGAATTACCGTTTAATTTTGTATTTAAATTATATAATTATATATGTTGCAATAAAGTTATTTATGTTGCAATAATTAATGCAATTTGTTGACTGTACTCATTTTGTAATATTTCAGTAATATACAATATGGTTTCATTAATTTTCACTCTTTTTCTTAGCAATTAGAATTTCTGTTCCATAGATCCTCAAAATTACACACTGTGGGCCGGTTTGAACGACTCTCTTAGGTTGCACCGTTCACTAGACTTCAGCCGATGGCCGTTTCTATCCAGCTCTGCTGTGCTCACCCGCGCCGGAAGACGTCCCCGTGGCCGCGGCCGCCGCCGCCGCAGCGCCGGGCCCCGCGCCGCCCAGCGCCCCCGCCCCCGCCGCCGACGGCGAGGTCGGCTGCCCGCCCAGCGTCGCCCCGGGCTTGTGGATGCGGATGCCCATCGCCTGCGCCACGCCACCAAAACATCCACGCTTCAACCTTCCAACGGGCGCGCGTAAAACGTTCACACCAGCAGGCGCGTGTCGTAAATTTTACGACATTCAATGACTCTTGAAAAAATCAAAGAAATTGTACGACAATGGGATTTTATGTCGCATTATAATATCTAAGAATGATATATACTACCAAAAAACATATCCGTTGATAAACGTTCGTATTTAGTATCAAAAAGATCTTCTTCCGATCCAGTATCGTTCTGATGCTCGTCTATATTTTCAACATTCGTTTAGTGTCACTGTCACTATCCAATTGATGATCTTCCTCCGATCAGACAGCTCTTGAAGAATATTCTGATTTTCGTTCAAATGAATTCTTTATCTGGACATTTTACAGAAAATTTCGATTAGGCCAAATTATCATACAATATTTTCGCACAACAGCCGGCGCGCAGCGTAAAGTTTACGCACTATACCCGAATAGAGCTTACAAAAACGAAATATAGCGTGCAAACTAAACAGTGGCTGCAGGAATGCATCACTAAAGATTACCTGCAAGGAATACCAAGAAGGCAGAAGTCGTTGACAACAATGAGTTGACAGCAAAACAAAAAAATCTGCTACTGTCGTAAAATTTACGACAGCGCGCCCGCTGGAAGGTTAAAGCATCTACTTTCAAAAATAAAATAATGCTCAAGTGACACTTAAGGCGGAAGTGCACAAGCACCCCATTTGAGCCCCTTCTTGGGCGCCGACAAGCCCGCGCCCCGCGAGAACCAGGAAAGTTGGCATAATCCCCGACGGCCGAGCTGTCTCTTTCCTTTACTGATCAGAATCGTCGGTTCTATGCTAACTGCGAGCACCAATTTTTATTCACGGAGAGAAATGGAGCAGCAACGTGTTTCGTATGTCAGAAGATGGTGTCGGAGAAAAAGTAACAGCAAAAAGTAAAATAAACATTTAAAAAAGTATGGTCAAGTGTATAACAATCAGATATTTCTGAACTAAATTTATGAAGTGTGTATTTTTATTACATTGAGAAATTGTTAAATTTTCTGTTCTTGTAATTTATATTACAAATATTTTCAAAGTCAGTTGCGACAGGAAGGATAGACCGTGAAATGTGTGGAAGTTGTCAAGCAATTTATTCTGAAATAATAGTATACATACAAAACCTCCCGTGTCCAGAAACTACAGCCGTTATTTCGAAGTTTTAGTTCAACATAATTCAAACACATGTCCGTCTTCAGAGCCGCAGGGCTTTCCTCCTAGCGAGGGCTCGGGCAGCGGCCACCTGCCCCCAAAAGCGAAAGTCTCTCACTAGAAGCCGGCGGGGGCGCGTTGCTGGGGCCCTTGTGCAAGCCTGACTTCAGGAACTAGTGACCTGAGTAGTTGCCACGCTCGAGGACCCTGGGACAAGGAAGGGTACGTGCTTTGCCCCTGTGCCAGTGGGAAAGGAGCACCGCCCCATTCCAGTCCCAAGCGCAGTGGCGCAGATTAAATTGGTGTCACCCGCGGCAAAATTAATGGTATCATCCACACCCGATAAATTAAATATAAAAATATCTATTACTTAATAGTTTGTACATTATTTAATAAAAATACAATTATGTTTAGACGCGACATTAATTTACAACATATTAAAAACTGTATGTTATTCTGAACAGTTGAAACATAATTTTTAAAAAATAACCTAAAACGAAGAATAGAAAATTAATAATTTTTTTTATAAAAACACTTTTCGATATTTGAGGGCGGCAAACGTATCTATAATTTCATCAAAATCAATGCTATAATCTGTAATCTATAAAAAATGTATAAAATTGTCTAATTGGTGTCACCTCTAAAATGGGGACACCCGGGGCGGACCGCCCACCCCCTGCCTCTCCTTAACTACACTAGGATTTTTCGTTCTCGGAGCACCAAGGTCCCGGAGGAAAAATGGAGAGGGAAGGCTCTCTACAATAGAGAGCTTCCACGTCACAACATAGTGTATACATAGTTGCCTATTGGAGAAAGCCTTCCCTCTCCATTTTTCGTCCGTGACCTTGGTGCGCCTAGAACGAAAGAACTCAAGTACACGCCATAGACAATACGTGCACATTTTGCACAGAAAAAGACACGGTGGAACTCGCCATATTTTCATGCTTTCGATGGGAGAGACAGCGACATAACGTTGTACCGCAAATTGGAGAAGCAATAGCTGCTGATACCATGGTCGAGCTCATGGTTCGAAATAAGAAAATATGGATTAGTTTACAGCAATTCTCCAAAGGCATTATGCAAGAAAAAATTGACTGATCAATGTTTCCGGGCGCGTCAACTACTTTGGTCATTAGTCCCGTAAGTGTAGTGCGTATTTTTTCTCGGGAGCTGGCGATGATCTTTTCCCCGCTGGATGGCGAGATCTGGCGTCGACCTACCGTCGACTAGCGGGGTTTTCTCCGCAACCAGGTATCTCCCACCAGCGGAGGCACCGTCCAAGCCGGGACAAGCTGTAAGCTCCCGACCGGTCTCCCGGCATGTGTGGTAGTGTGGTACATGTTAGTGGAAGTGTGTGTGTAAGAGGAGAGGATAGGACAAGGAAGAGGAAGGAAAGATCGCGCGCGGTCCGTGGCCCGTTTGTTAGGGTACTGCTCCGGCATTCGCCTGGTGTTGATCGGAGAAACCACGGAAAACTACTGATGAGAGCAGCCGGCCGCTAGAATTCTTCTCCAGACAGCGACTGAATTCGACCTAGCTGACAAGCTAGTGTCGAAAATCAGCCGCCGCGCCGTCGGGAGTGGAACCTAGGACCTCCCGGTCAGAGGGACTGCAGTGACATCAGGTTGATGCACTGAGCCATCTCTCCCGGTGCAAGAAAAAGAAAAGCACGCAAGACATAGGTTGAATATGTAAGGTGACAATCCACAAGACACTGAATTGAACTACACCATCGTGAAGATATGCGTAGAGCAGTACAAGAATCGGATGTGCTCTCGAACCCCTAATCACCATGGTGGACGGGGGCGTAGGAAGATATGACAAGATAGCAAGATGCGAAGTAAAAGACAGCCCACTGCCTCCTCCGACGTGATGCCAGAGCAGAGGTTCCGAGGGCAGGAAGGAGGGCGGTTCGATATTGCCGCTTGTTCGGTTAGGCCTCATTCACAATGCAAACTTAAACGTAACGTAATGCTGTAAACTTAGCCGCAAAATTACACATAAAAACAAGCATTCACAATCACGAACGTTTTCGCCTCAACCAATCAGAATTCAATGTACTGAAACTTGATCGATTCGTCTCTAACATGGTGAAAAGATCTTTCCACCATGGTTTCTAGCTTTTTCTTCGAGATTCCTATCGATTTGTCTTTATATACATGCGAGTAGATGTTGTAATAGTGCTCATATTTCCTTCATCTTATTAACAAGGATTCTCATTAAATAAATTCATGACTAATTCGTCGGACATAATTAGTTTATTCGCCATCTCAGGTTCAAGTCACAATAAAAATTGTCCGAATTCTTACATTGAATTCACTACACGCATCAAAAGCATTCGAAAACTAGTTCTCTACATTACAATAACAATGACATAACCACAAACTACCTGAACACAATCTGAAATCGAACTTCCATACTGCTCTCTGATTGGTCGTCGGTAGAATTCCGACGTAAACTTAACGTAAAAGCTTGGAGATTGTGATCTCGTTAAGTTTACGGTCTTACGTCAACGGTTACGTCAAAGCATTGTGAATGGACTCGCTTAATAACACATTTATAGGTTTTTATGGCTATACTGCGATTTTCGTAACTTTGTCCCTGACAAAAATCAGCTGTTTCGCTGCCATCCAATCAGGAGTTATATTTCGCGACAGTGACGTCACTATGGTGACGTTCAAGCTCCCGATTGTATGAAACCGTGAACAGCTGATTTTTGTCAGGGACAAAGTTACGAAAATCGCAGTATACGTTACGTTTACGTTCAAGTTTGCATTGTGAATGAGGCCTTAGCTAGGGCGCCGACTACGGAAAAAAGAAAAAGAAAAAAGAAGAAAAAAGGGAAAAAAAGAAGAAAAAAGAAAAAGGGGGAAAAAGAAGAAAAAAAGAAAAAGGGGGAAAAAGAAGGAAAAAAGAAGAAAAAAAGGGAAAAAAGAAAAAAAGGGAAAAAGAAAAGGAAAAAAAAGAAAACGCCACTGCCTGAGCGGAGGCTCACCTGCGCGGAGCGGGCGGGCGCGGCGCTCTCGTCGACGGAGGCGCGGCGGCTGTGCGTGCCAGCGTGGGCGGAGTGGGGGTCGGCGCCGGGCGTCGCGGCGGCGGCGGCCGCGGCCTGCAGGGCGTCGCCCATCGACTGGCGCAGGTCCACGCTCCGCCGCCGCGCCCCGGCGGCGCGCTCCGGCGCCGACGCCACTGCGCCCTGGCGGCGGAAAGCGGGACCTAGAGCGCCATTTTTGACAGTGATCTCAACGTTAAACACGATGCGTCTTTTCTGTGCGTCACGGGAATAAAATGGCGTGCGCAAAGTTGAAAGACGAACGTTCAACATAGCGCGCGTGCGCTACCCTGTCCACACGGTGCAACTCTGTGCGGTGCTTGTTCTATTCCGTACAATGGATCCAGCAGCTATTTGCACGACAATTTCGGCAGATTATTTTATAATCAGTCGAAAGAAGAGAAAAACTTCCATTTCCCTATAATCTTAAATGAACTGAGGAGCGAGTTCTTTGTTTTGAAACGACATTCTGAAAATACATAACCTTAAATGAAAGCTATTGCATTTATTTATTTCAGATATATAATTTATTACATAAATTTCGAAAATTGGCATTACCGTGAAAATAAAATAAGAATTAGGGAAAACTAAATATTCTTCTCTTTTCACTACAACACACCGAAAAGAAATTGAAATCATCACATGTTTATTTTCACTAGTTTCCACAATTTACCTTCATAAATGTATGCATTGAAAATTGACATTACCGTAAATATATAATAAATGAATAATCTGCAACAAATTCGCAATAAAACACAGACGGACATCACAAAATAATTCAGAAGTTTACCAAAGAACTCTTACAGCTCGATATTCCGGATGACTTCGCTATGAAATACACATTCTTTGAACGAAGCGCACGAGAAAGACGAACGAGATTCCCGTCAGCTCTGGGAAGCTTGCGCTATTGCATGCGTCCATCGTTTTGACGAAAGGACGCATGCCCCAAACGCATGCGCTACGTGCCCTAGACGCATGCGCAAAATTGAACGAAAAGACGCGTCGTGTGGACGCGCCTCAAGGCCGATTTACACGGTACGGTTTTCGTGTAGATTCTCATACAGTTTCTGTATAGAAACGTCAAAATCTCAAACTAAACGTATAAAAGCCAAAAAGTTGCGTATACACGGTCTACACGCTTTCTGCATGAATCGCCACAAGCCGCCGCCAAGGGGGGGGCTAGCGGGAAACAACTGAATTGCGTCGTCCGAGTATTTTCAGTGACGGTATTTCTATGCGTGCGTTCTGGCTATGATCTTGATTTAGTATTCATTAACCATGAGGGGCATAGAGAATAAAAATTGGAAGGCAGGGATAAGGAAAGAAGTAGATTATCACAATACATCACTTGATACAATCGCACCTTGACACACCTAACCACAAAATCGACATGGCCGATTACCATTAGTGAACGATTCTGCCGCTAGGGGCGCTGAAATCAAACTCTATGCTTTCTACATGAAAAATTACGAATATGTTCATAATTTTCTCATGTAGAAAGCGTAAAGTCTGGACTACATGAAGAATCTACACGAAAACTATACCATGTATATCGGCCTTTACAACTGGATGCACAACTGCAATGCTTTGAAGTACTGAAAATCGTGAACGGCCGTTTTTTTCGTTTGGTTGGCTGCGGTGAACGTCTACCTACAGAGTTTCGTACGAGTTAAATGTGTCTTGTATGTTGTTAGTGATGATTACAATCGTGTCCGTCAACGAAAATGCCAAAATATTGCGTACCATTCGCTTGTTATGAACGCCAACTATAAACTAGATGCGAATGATATGAGATTTTATTGCCATTACTTCAATAATATTATTTAGGTTTCCAACGCCTATTACTATTGCTATAAATCGATCTAACGAAGTAATTAAAGATAGACAAACCAAGACCAATCCCCAGTGTGAATGTTAAATGTCTCCAAGGAATGAAAGACTTAATTTTGTTAAAGTATTACAGGTAAATCTTAATTTCAGAGTATTAAATATTGGTTACTTTCTATTTTTATTAAACTTTATTAAGTTTTAGTAAACACAAAAGAGAATAAATGTTTGAAATTGGAATGAGACGTTAATTCCTGCTATTTGGTTCTGAGATAAGTAGGAAAGAACAGACTTTCATTATTACGGCGGACCGTCACGATTTTGAGCACAGTGTTGGCTCCAGTCTACACTAGAGCTCACTGCATTTTCTACAGAGCGATTTTTATATGAATGAGCCATTTTGACAGCTAGAGTTGGCAACATATTGAAGGTTATGTGATCGTAGTGTCCTTGATCCATTACTCTTCTTTCTCCATTCGTTCGTTTCCTGATGGGTTTTATTTCTTGGCGCACGGGGGGGGGGTGTCATCAAAATGGAATATCTCACGGTATTTCGCGTCGTTCTCCGTTGTGTCGCCCAGGAGTCGCATAATCGCCAGCGCTGCTCGATACTGTCTCGATCAAGCGACTCCTAGCAGCGCAACCGAGATGGACGTGAAATACCGTGAGAAATTCCCATTTTATTGACACCTCCCCCCGTGCTCCAGGAAAGAAAACCGAAGTATAGTTCCCTTTCCCGACGCTAGTTACGCAGAGAAGCAGGTGGCATGCTACGGCCCGCCGTTTTCCAACAGGGATGGCGTTGTCTCTGGTGGCGGGGTAACGAACTGCGTGGAGGGGCGATTTCGTCGTGGCACTCGTGCCACGGACTCCCGCTCGAGGCATCGACCTTGACAGCACTGCGGTGATCGCGAGGGGTGACCGCACCTGCGGGGCGTCGTCCTCAGCGGCGGGGGCGGCGGCGGCGGCGGCGGCCGGGGTGGCGGGGGCGGCGGCGGGCGGGCGGGAGTCGCCGCGTGTGTCCACGGAGAGTGGCGGGAGAGGCGAGGTCCCGCCCCCGCCCACGGCAGCGCCTGCGCCTTCCCGCTCGACTCGTCGATCGACACCTGCTCGCACCAGTGTTGCCACTTTGACTACCATGTGCATCACAGTAGGTTTTTGTGACTGGCCGCGTGCATCATATACGATCACGGCCAGAGCTGTGGATTTTTGCTTGCGAATCATATACAATCACAGGTCCATTGGAATCAAATGGGTGACTTATTCTGCTGGCCAAGTGTAAAAGATTTTTGTCTTTGGCTATTGGTTGGCAGCCCTGAGTCGCCGAAATAATAATTTTCTGAGAACCTTTGCCCAGTGCATTACGAAACAGTTATGTAATGATGGATATTAATACACGAGTGTGATATTACGATACGAGCGAGAATGAACGAGTATCGTAAACTTCTAATGAGTGTATTAATACCCATTACATCAAGTTTCATACGGTACTTTTCTAAGACTTTTATAAGTTAAACTTTTTACAATGAACTTTTACATGAAGTTTTATGGCAGTTGATTCAGCCCAAGGCCACCTAACGGACAGCTACCTAAATCTACCCTCGCAAGCTGCGGCAGGTGGCTGTGGTTACTTGTCCGCCTGCTAGGGAGTACTGCGCTAGTCAAATAGGATCAAAGTGAAATTACGATCAAATTTATTTTAAATAATATAGAAAAAATACTACTAATAAAAGACATTAAAACTATTGAGTATAATGTAATATTAAATACAATTTTAATGTACACAATCAAACGAAACATTTGCTAAACGATTCTCAATGGTTAATTGTCAATTTTGGATTGTAAGCTTCTCTGTGATTGTCAATAACTTGTCTAATTATGGAAACTGTATCAAAATGACTATCATTATGCAACTAGTTGCAGCCATCAAATGACAGACAGCATTATACAATGCGAATAGAAAACCATTTCTTTTCTACTTTCATTGTACAATTCTGTCATTTGATGGCTGCAGCCCGTTGCATAATGATTAAGCTGTCAACTTGTCCCGGCTGGGGTGGTGTCCCGGTGGTGGGAGATACTTGGTTAGAGGAAAACCACGCTAATCCGCGGTAGGTCGGCGCCGGATCTCGCCATCCAACGGAGAAAAGATCACCGCCATCTCCCAAGGAAAAAACACGCTATGTACTTATGGGACTAATGACCTCTGTAGTTGACGCGCCCCAAATCAATGAATCCCTGGAGGCCTTGCAAGTTAGATTGCAAGTTAGTGCCGGAGATTGAATTGAATTGAATTGAATAGCCTTATTTTACGTGGCGAGACTCAGGCCACGAGGCTTGCTCTTCCGTCTGACCACGCAAATTCCGCTACGCTCCTTTCACCATCTAGCGGAGAAAGAAGGTATTACTTCGGCGACGAAACAGCCGATTTGAATTCAGCGCAGAGGCGTCATTTATGCTTAAGGATCTTTTACATGCAGTAAATCTACTAACATGGGACAGCCGGCTTTACTTCCCCTCCGAAGGAAGGCGTTCCAAGGATTTTTCCGCCCTTAAAAATTGCACGGCTTCGATCGTGTTTGAACCCGCCAACAGCCCGATACGCTAACCATCGCTGGCCTTGACCTTGAGCGAGCTGAGCGTGTGGCGGTCGGAGGAGGCGCGCGGGTGGTCGGCGTCGGAGCGGCGGCGCGGCCGCTCCCTGTCCTTGTCGGGCTCCGCCTCCAGCGCCAGCACCTGCGCCCGCTGCGGTCCTAGGCACGCGCGCGCGCGGGCGGTCGCAACGCACGGCAGTACACGCGCGCGCGCGCGCGCCGCGGCGGACAGACACAAGAGAAAGGCAGAGGGCGGACGGATAGATCGGCAGCCAGGCAGGCAGGAAGGCATGCAGGCAGGAAGGCATGCATCGAGGCAGGAAGGCAAGCAGGCAGGGAGGCATGCAGGCAGGAAGCATGCAGGCAGGAAGGCAAGCTTCGAGGCAGGAAGGCAAGCAGGCAGGAAGGCATGCAGGCAGCAAGGCATGCAAGCACGAAGGCATGCAGGCAGGAAGGCATGCAGACGAGAAGGTATGCATGCAGGCAAGAAGGCATTCAGACAAGAAGGCATGCATGCAGGCAGCAAGGCTTGCAGGCAGGAAAGCATTCAGACAAGAAGGCATGCAGGCAGGAAGGCATTCAGACAAGAAGGCATGCAGGCAGGCAGGAAGGCATGCAGACAAGAAGGCATGCATGCAGGCAGGAAGGCAAGCAGGCATGCATGCATGCAGGCATTGTTAAAGGTAAGTAAACAGAAGTAGGTGGGGAAGGTAGGGCAAGTAAATTTGTGGTAAGCAGGCGGGCAGGACAGGTAGAGACAGACAAAAGGATACATTTATTATTATTATTATTATTATTATTATTATTATTATTATTATTATTATTGATAATAATAATAATAATAATAATAATAATAATAATAATAATAATGACATTTTGGTTACAGAATTAGTAATTTTCTTGAAACATTATTATATAATGTAATTGAACGACCCCTTTTAATCATTTTCATTTATGTTGTTATACAAAAAGATTATGCTAAAATAGATCATTAAAGAATCAAACAAATGAAAAACGTCTGTCGTACGCGTGCGCATGCTCGTTTTTAGTAAGAGCTCATGAAAACTTATAATCATAAACGCTGGGATTTATAATCATTAACAATTTGCGAAATGGACCCATGTTGCTTTACGTCACCTCAGTGTAGAGATTTCAGAATTTAAGAAAATGTTCATATAATACCATTCTTCCCATAGTACGTCACGCAAACGTTAAATAAATAATTAAATACTTATGCTAGTGTTTTATTTACTATAGTGCGATTTTCTGTGCCCCTCCAGCTCGTGTCGCGGACGATGGAATATCACACGGTATTTCGCGTCTTTCTCCGCCATGCCGCTAGAAGGTCGTGTGCTTGCAAGCACTGCTTGATACGGTCTCCATTATGCGATATTCTGGCGGCACGTCTGAGAACGTCGCGAAATATAGTGACGTATTCCAACGTGAATACTGGCTTGGAGGGCAAAGTTAGAAAAACAGCAGTGTATGCGGTAGGTACGCAGCCAACTCCGTACGTGTGTCGCAAAGTAACACATTCTACTCAATTAACAGTGAAAGGCAGTACTAGTTTCCGTGCATGAGGCTAAAAAGTACCAATTTAAAAATTGCATGGTCCACTGGTTATTATACAACCAAGATTTTTCAAGCCTAAAATTACGAAAACAATCCAATTTAACGATGCCTTATTTTACGTGTCAAGACTCAATGAAGCCTTCCGTCTGACCACGCCCTTTTCACCATCTATCGTTGGCTACGCATTTTTCACCATCTAGCGGAGATATATTGTGTCAGGCGACGAAATAGGATTTTCAATTTAGCTCCGATTAATGTTTTAGGCTTGAGGGTCTTTAAGGCAGTAAATCTACAACACGGTACAGTCAGCTTTACTTCCCCTACGAAGGAAAGCGCGCGAAGGTTTTTTTTTCCACACTTAAAAATCTATGGCTTCGATCGGGTTTGAATCTGAAAATTTACCATTGCCCGATACACTAACCTTTATACAACCGAAGCCGCACAATGCCTCATGAATAACTTTTTAACCTATAAATATCCGAAAATCTTTCTTCATTCCTTTTACCCTTACCGATTGATGCGAAGATTCTTCCAGTTGGACGCTGGTGACGTTCCATCTTTTCCTGCAACACGTTGGTGACCTCAGAATTCCTATCTCAATCAATCATGGTACCCCTGTCTTAGTCAAGCATTGTTTAATTAGTGATTCCCGACGCGTCAACTGCTATAGTCACTGATGCCGTAAGTGTAGCGCGTGTTTTTTTCCTCGGTAGGTGGCGGCGAACTTTCCCCCTGAATAGCGAGATCTGGCGTCGACTTATTCAACGGAAAGCGGGGTTTCCCTAACTAGGTATTTCCCGCCAGCTGCGCACCTCCTCGGCCGGGACAAGCTCTAAGCTCCCGACAAGTGTGGGTAATGTAGTGCACGTAGTGTGTAAGGGTTGAAGGTACGTCAAAGAAGAGAAAGGAAGTATCGCTCACGGTCCGGAGCCAGTTTGTTAGGGTACTGTTCCGGAATTCGCCTGGTATTGTTCGGAGAGAAACCACGGAAAACTACCGATCAGAGCAGGTAGTCATTCAATACACGCGAACGGCACGCTATGGTTCCTACCTCTTCCTGTCTTATCCTCACACCTTACATACATACATTTACACAGAGAGCGTAGGCTTCCGCGTCCGGAGTCAGAACTTACATGGCTCTCCGGGAGACGCCGCGTCCAAGGCACAGGTGCCAACGTTTCGGCCGCCATATTGCGGCCTTCGTCAGGGCGTAGTGATAACTAATGAAGTCGCAGCATGGCAACCGAAACGTTGGCACCTGTGCCTTGAACGCGGCGTCTCCCGGAGAGCCATGTAAGTACATTCACAGTAACACCACCAGACTCGTTGGGAGGATAAAGTTTGTCCTGGCTGGTGCGGTGCCCTGAGTGAGATATCCAGGAGGACCCCGCAAGCCGAACTGAAGATCGGCGCCAGATCTCACCTCCCTCACCAGCTGAGATCACCCCCTTCCAGGATAAACATCCACCACACAAATTGGAATAACGGCCATAGCAGTTGACGTTCTCCGATCATCAAACGAGTCGCCAATGCTTGTATACTTGGGGTTTTATTTCTTGGCGTGTGACGGGCCTATCTTCACGATGGAATATATCACGGCATTTCGCGTCATTCTCGGTCGCGCCGCTAGATGGCAAATGATCGCCACCGTACCAAGCAGTGCTTGTGAAGATTCGATATCCAGCGGCACGACTGAGAAAGACGCGAAATGCCGTGAGATATTCCATCGTGAAGACAGGCTCTCACACGCCAAGAAATAAAGCCCAAGTATAGAAGAGGCAACTGCTGATCCTACCTGCTGGGCCTTGGCTGGCATCGGGAGTCTGTCGCCGTGGATCGTATGCGGGCGCGCAGTGTCGACCGACGCCTGCTCCCTGGGCGTCTGGAAGGACCAGAATCCTTCCTGCCGCACCGGGGAGCCCTGCAGCGGACAGTTCCCCTCCCACGGGCCACTGCGGGTCTTTCGCAACCGACCGCGGGCTGGAGGTATGTCCTGTTGACCTACTCCATCAGCCACCGTTTCCGCTTTCAAACAGCGAATACCCTCCGATGCTGCATCTCGAGTCCCCGCGCACGCCAACGGTTGACCAGCGGAGGGCGTGACGACCTCCGGGATTTCACTCGCGCCCAATCCCGAGTCGCCAACCGATTTCCGGTTCGGCCTCCTCATACCAGGCGCACCGTTGGGAGACGTCAATGCCCCGTCGTTTACCGGCATGCTCACCGGCCTGCAGGTTTCAGTAGCGGTTTGGCTCCTGCGTCCGACACGAGCCTTCCGCTCTAGGGTTTGCTGTGACTTCTTGAGTGCTGGTTGCGCGATTCCGATCGCGTCTGCTTGCAGAGGGTCGGACGCCTTCGGGCTCGAATCGTGAAGGCGTCGGCGTGGCTTCCGAGATTCCGAGGTCGAAACACCGAAAGCCGTCTTCAGTTCCACGACAATGGGCTCGCTGTGGCTTCGAGCGAGCGGATCATCTTGCTTCGCCAGCGACGAGGAGTGGCGCGGTTGAGTATCGCTCGTGGTCCTTCGTGGAGACGGTGGTTCTATCGAGCTGTCGAATTGGTCGGACGGTCGTTTCTGCCCGTCCCGGCCCCGATGGCGGCTTCTTGGATTGGGGAGACCTCTGTACGTCTCCGAAAGTGTCTTGGTCTTCTCGTGTATTCCCTCGAGAACGCTCTTTGCCTCCGGCTCTGCCTGAGTTTGAGCAGAATTTGTCGAATGCAAAAGACGCAATGAAAGATCCTCTGATGAACGAAGATCGGCCTGAAGCAATGCACCAATGTGAACAAAAAATATACACAAGATAATAAATAAACAATAATAAATAAACAAAAATGAATACACAAGATAATAAATAAGAGGAAATAACAAACAAAAATAAAGATACACGATAATAAATAAACAAAAATAAATATATAAGATAATAAATAAATAAACAATAATGTGAACAAAAATTAATAAGAGTTAATACATCTCAATACATCACAATCCTGTTCTATGGCTCCTATGGGCCTTGCCCGACCCGCGGTGGCCCAGCCTCTCGGTCGTAGGATAATGGGTTTGTGTGGTTAGCACGAAGACATCCCCTCCACCGTATGTACTGGTCTTCTCAACCTTAGGATGGGCTTTTACAACGTCACACAGCAATAGGTACTGGGACATTTGTTAGGAAAGCGCGCAGTTATAAATTACCCGGCCAGGAATCGAACCTGGGGTTACGCCGAGCCACCGAGGGAGGCTCAATGTTTCACTACAGCTTGTTTTTTACTTACAATTCAATATTAAAAATCATTAATGGATGATATACCCTACTACCTCAAGTAACACGAAAATAACAAATACATACGAATAATTATCTCAGATGTAATTCAGAAATTATAAAAATTGAGTACTCCCAAAATACTTTGTTTAGTGACCCATATATGATCACAAATGCGAATAAAATGTGCCCCTGACAGAAATCCAAATAATTTTGGGGGCTGTGCATCTATTTATATAAAACAAAGTCGGGTTAGTTACACCATTTATAACTCAAAAACGGCTGTTTTCAACTAGCAATAATCGCATAATAGAAGCTAATGAAATCTTATTCCCCAATTCCTATTTTAAATGATGGAAATTTTACAGCATATAATGATGAGCAAAAAACTAACCTGATTGCGGATCATTTTGAAAAATCATTTACACCAAATCCTGTAATTAATCAAAAATTTAATGATAAAATAGAAAACTTTATGTCCTCCCCTATTTATGCTGTTCCTACTGCTATTAAGTATATTTCTCCTCATGAAGTATTGAATATAACACAAAAATTAAAAATAAATAAAGCCCCAGGTCATGACGGAATTTCAAATAAAATGTTAAAAGAATTAAAAATCTCAAATGTAGCCAAATTAACAAAAATATTCAATGCTATGCTTCGTCTTTCTTACTTCCCTCAAGCTTGGAAATTTGCTCTTGTCCATCCTATTTGCAAAGCTGGCAAAGATCCCAAGAACCCAACGCACTATCGCCCCATCAGTCTTTTGTCGTATTTATCAAAAATTTTCGAAAAATTATTATTAACTCGTTTTCTTAATTATCTTCAATTCAAGTTTTACCTACCAATTTGGTTTCAGCTCAAATTACTCCACCACACATCAACTTTTACGTGTTATAGAATTAATTGCAGGTAGTTTTCATAACAAACAACACACCATCGGCCTTTTCTTAGATATAGCTCAAGCACTTGACAAAGTTTGGCATGTAAGTCTTTTATTAAATTATACGATATAGGTTTTCCAATATATTTATTCAAAAGTATTAAAAATTTTCTCTTTGATCGTCATTTCGTAGTTAAAATTAACTCCTCTCTATCCAGTACACGATCAATTCAATCAGGAATTCCTCAAGGTTCTACTCTTTCTCCTTTACTTTTTAATATTTACATGTCAGATATTCCGTACTTACCTTTTACTACAATAGCGCTCTACGCTGATGACACGGCATTATTTGCTACTCATAATAATATCAAAATTGCACGCAATACACTACAAAATTCTATTCAAAAATATTTAAAATGGACTCAACTCTGGAGAATACTGATAAATCCGACTAAAACTCAAGCAAAAATTTTTACTCTTTGTAGACCAACTAAACCTCCTTCCCTAATTATCAACAATATAAATATTCCTTGGCTTGACAATAATATACCTGTTAAATATTTAGGATTACATTTAGACCAACGTCTCACTTGGAAATCACATATTCAAATTATCACTAACAAAACCTATCACAAAATTTCAAAATGATACCCTATCCGTAACAACAATTCAAAATTAAAAATAGATTGTGGTATTCAATTTTTAAATCTATTATTCGCCCTTCTCTTACATACGCTTGTCCTGTTTGGTGTAATGCCTTCATCTACAAACATCAAGAAAATTCAAATTATTCAAAATAAATTCCTAAGAAAAAATACTAAAAGCGGATTGGTTTATTTCGAATAAACAAATCCATAGAGAACTTCAAATTGACTCCATTAAAACCTTTATAATTAAACAAACTCAAAATTTCTTTAATACATTGTTCCTTTCCCCTGCATCTCAACACTTTACTCTAGGTTCAAAATTATTCTGCACTTCGCATTCGTTCACACTTTCCCAAAGACATTTTTCGCCCTCCCTAAATATATGTAACCTTTATTCACTTTAATTCAATTGTTCTAAATTTAACCTCTAACTATCCTTTCTAACTCTTATTATTACCTTTAATCATGTCAATTAGTTATTTTTTATGTATTGACTTATTTACCATACTCATTTCAAAATTGGTAAAAACATAATTTACCAAATTTTAAAGCTCTGGCATCTTCCCAAAATGTTATTTATAAATTCTTCTTTTCAAACTCCTGAAAAATTATATTGACAAAGACATTTTTCGCCCTCCCTAAATATATGTAACTTTATTCACTTTAATTCAGTTGTTCTAAATTTAACCTCTAACTATCCTTTCTAACTCTTATTATTACCTTTAATCATTTCAATTAGTTATTTTTTATGTATTGACTTATTTACCATACTCATTTTCAAAACTGGTAAAAACATAATTTACCAAATTTTAAAGCTCTGGCATCTTCCCAAAATGTTATTTATAAATTCTTCTTTTCAAACTCCTGAAAAATTATATTGTAATTGAATGGTTAAAAAAACGGCTGGACCAATTTTAATTATTTTTGATTTGTTGGATTCATCTCCACCCCGAATAGCAGAACAACTATTAAAATATCGTAATAATGGCGCTGTAGAATAAAAAACTAAATATTCGTGTCAAATGCAACTCGCTACACTTTTTGAATCTGTGTGTTTAAATAACTCCTAAACGATGCCTCAAAGAAACGTTTCTCACGCCGTAATCTACAGGGTGATATCTTCTGAAACGTTCCATTACATTTTTACTGAACAGACGCTTCTCGATTTTTTATTATCCACCTGCTCAGAGACTGCAGAATCTGCAACTAAATGTGAATGAGAGAGACAAGAAGTGATAGACAGAAAGAGAGACACAGAGACAGAGACGGAGAGAGAGGAGAGAGAGAGAGAGAGAGAGAGAGAGAGAGAGAGAGAGAGAGACGGAGAGAGAAAGGGAGAGGGAAGAAGAAAATAGATGAAGGACAGATCGTCTGCCGGGTTCCGCTAGTAAATGAATAGAAACACTTAGGGCTTAAGTGAATTTCCATATCTGAACGTATCCAAAATGTCGCAGGTTTAATTGATTGAGATGTTTTGTCACATACAAATACTATCACTATATAGCATTTGAGTAAACTCCTATACCATGCGTGTGTGGAGATTTTGCGTGCCTCACGGCTAGACCACTTCCCGTGCACCAATCGAGACAAATGAGGTGTCATTGAACGCGTCTCGGTCCCCTGTTGGGGAACTAATAACTTGTTTTTTCCAACACGCCATAAGATTGCAAGAAATTGTCAAAAACGTGTTTTTTCGTGTTTTGGATCTACGGTCCTTGTACGGCGGGGCGAAGGCTAAATATATCTACGCAGGTGGCGTTGATTAAACCCCATTATTCCGTGGTTATTTCAGTCCAGGACACCATAATTTTGTTCCACGAGGATGTCAACAATGATTTTTGACAAAAGAGAAAAAACTAAATAAATATCGCCTGGCAGAATGTGTGGTAAATTCGGAAGTATTTTATATTATAGTGAAGGGGTGAAGTGTTTTGTATGTATTTTGTATAAAGAATTTGCAACTTGCCGTGGAACATTAAATTGGAAGAATGTGAAGTGAATACAAAGGAAACAACTGTAAATACTAAACAATACATTTCTTAAGCGTGCAAAAATCGATTTTCAATTTAATGTGACTTACAACTTATACACATAAACATACAAAATAGTAACCTTTTAATGCTTATATATATTCGCCTTCAGAACAGAAATCAGACCGAGTTTATGAAGTATTAAAATCTTAAAATATGGGGCAAAAATACGGAAGTGTTAAGCAACTCAGGGTAATGTAGTTGTAGAATATTTCGCATCAGAAGTTTACAAACTAATGGAGAATAATATTATATTAGCATTAGAATATAACGCAGAATAACAGCTTCAGGTGATCATTTACGAGTATGTTCATATTGGAAAACAAAACGTAAAAACATAGCTGTGCTCTCATTCATATACCTGTAAGTATTTTTTTACAGCGATTATAATTTTTAAATTGCAATATGACCAGTTCATTTCCCGTTTCGAGTTAATATACAAGGCCATTGAGTGTTGGAAATTTTTGAACTGGAGTGCAACATTAACAGATACTACGATTCATTGGTAAGTCCAATGCCAGATACTCTAAGAACATATTTGAATAAAGTTACGCAAGAAAGATATAAAGTACGAAAGAAATTTTCAAAACATGAATATACTTTTAAAACAGTTTACAGCGTCGGCGACGCCACATTCAACTAGTTTTAAGTATGACAGTAAGTCATACTTAATTTTAAGACGCGTTTTAAGTCATGCTTTGTTGTTAGTCGTTTCACCGCCCTCTTTAAAGCAGTACCTAGAAAAGTATAACTGAAATCAAATACTATAAAGACAATACAGGACACTTCGCGATATATCGAGAAACATCCATCTGGTGGCAGAACCTGGTAATAACTCATACACCCTAACCTCAATGCTCTGTTGGTGTTTGTTGTCTGCTTGATTTCTTTTCATTTTATTGTCTTTCTGGTCGATTTCTGGAAAACATATTTTACAATACTGTTTCTTTACATCATTTTACGTATGGCAGGAAACAATTCTGTAGTTTTTGGCTTTATTATAAAATACAGCAGAACTCGCGTTCGTTCTTCACATTTCCTCGTGATAAAAACAGGTAAAAATTGAAAGAATCTTGAATATGAATGAAGCTAGTTTAATACAATTTGACTTCCCTTTGTAATAAAATGCATTAAAAACTATAACATTACTTAATTGGGAGACTACTTGCACAAACTTACAAATACTTAAATCACAGCGAGAGTAGGTAAAAATAAGTCTTATTTCGTTAGATGGATTAAAAAATATTTGTTTCTTCAGTAAGAATCATATTGATATTTCTATTTGGCGCTACATTACCAGGTTCTGACACTAGGATCGCTAGTGGGAACTTGTTTCCATCGGTTGCGTGGAAGAACGGGGAAGTGTCCTGTATTGTCTCTATAGTATTTGCTGAAATGCATCCGAGAGTTAGTTGGCAATACTGGACCATTGTGAACCAGCCAATGACCATAAACAATCTTGTTTGTTTTGATTTTGCTTTGTAATTTTGTGCAAAGGGATTACGTTTATTGATTTTTCGTAATGGAAAAGGAGGCAGGATTTCGAAATTTTCATCGTCGGAGAAAGAAGTGCTCATCGAATGTAAAAGAAAGAACATTTCTATAATAGAAAAGAAAGTTACAAATGAACAACAACCGACAAAACAAAGCATGGGATAACATTTAACACAATTTTAAAGCAAAGAACTACAAGATAAAATGTAACAAACATTAAATAAAGTCGTGGAGATGATCGACGTGAAAAAAGGAAATGCAATAAAATTACTAAATGTAAAACTTCGAAGTTAAGGAGAAGCTACGGGATCATGTAAACATAAGCTACAAAACACTAGTTGTTACACAAAGTAATTACTTGCGAGGCAGTTATGTACAAAATTACTGAAATATCCATTTCGTTCATAATTAACTAAGAAGTAAACTTCAAAATTCCAAACGGTCTTCAATTAGCTCCAAAACACGTAGTGTTTACGTCTTTGATAGGCGAAATCTGATGCCAAAACCTCTTTCACCGAATTCTTTAAAATATTCGGATCGTTCCAGTATCCAATTCGGTCTACGATACGGCTTCTCAAAACTCTCGTTTCCACAATCCGCAGCAATCACTATTAGAAGCAACACTCCACAATATGCTCGATATTTGGACTGTTTTTGCGCCGTTAAAACACGAATTAAAAATTTATAAGTGCTGCTCAGAGGTATGCTTAAATTTAAGTCGAACTTATCGTTTAAGTTTGCCTTAAACGGCGTGGTGAAACAGAAACGTCTCCTAAGTCGAACTTAACTAAGACGAACTTAAAGTTTTAAGTAATGGTGGTGAAACCGGCCGTAAGTATTAATATGCATAGAAAACATTCTGTAATTACTGCAAAGAACTATAACAACTCAACAATGACTAACAAACCCACTTGAAACCCTAACCTCGTAAATTCACGCTCTAACATCAATATCGCAGTACACTCTCAATTTTGTTGTAGACGAGTGTCGCGTGCTCGATCAGCTGGAAAGCTTTGCCGTCATTTGCTGTACTCTCAATGGTCGAGAGGCTTCCCGTTCCCGGGCCAAGATAATAGAGAGTTTTTGCAAGACGGGAAATCCAATGTCGTAGTACGTTATCATTGTCGTCAATCAGAAATAACGTATCTCCAGAAAAATCAGTTTTTGCGAGTCGTACAACCGAAAACATACGTAAAACTAGGAACTAGTTGGAACTGAAAAACCTCTAACAGTACCTAAAAGCTTTTACTGAACACCTGTGAATCTCCTGACTCCATTTACGATTTTATGAGGATTACAGATAGAAATATATATAATCCATGAAATCGGATGTATCATACGAATTTGTAAAATACATGTCTTTATCTCTAAAGTAGGTCTAAAGTATAGCTTCCTAAATCCTCAATGTGACTACAATTTGAAATTTTTTGAACGACATTTTGAACGAATTTGACGACAATTTGAAAACATTTATATTGTTTATATTAGTAACGAGAAATTATTGCAATTATACCTCCTTGTAGATAAACAACTATGGTTTCGTTGCAGTCAATGTAGCCTCAATGTATACATAACCTCCAAATTCTAAACTAATACAATACGGCAGTTTATTTCTGACGTATATCAATTAACTTCAGTAAAATTAAACATGAAGTTCCTGCCGTATTATATTGGTACTGAAGATATTGTAATTTCCATTATTTCCATTTTTATTGTGTATTGAGAGTCGAATTCGTGTTTAGTGGTGGCGGTGAAACCTACGTAAAGTGTAAGCTATGCACAGATTTTACGTTGACGACAAAACATGGAGAATAACGGGACTCGTCAATTGAAAGCCCGTCATTGGATGCCGGCGCATGCGCAGAACAATTCTCGCCAGAATTGTCGAGTTGCGTCTTTCAAATACACGACTTGCAAAAACTCTCTAATGTTGACCATCCTTCCGGTTCCCGTCAAACCTCGCGTTCCCGTCGTATTGTGAACGCCTGCCTGAAATCTACGTCTTTCAACTTCGCGTTCTCGTTACCGTTCGTGGGCTATTGAGGAGCGGCCTGTAGGTGTGTTGTGATTGGCTGGCGGAGAGGTCATCTTGCCTTTCACAGTAGCGACAAGAAGCACGACTTCCGTTTGCACCCTTCCTTTCTCCTTCGGTCTGGTGAGAACAAGTGCTGAAAGCGAACGTATTTAACCCTCCTCTGTAAGCAACACTCACTCGTACACCGTTAATGATAAAAACTCTTGAACAATATAGTTTTAATAAACATTCTCGATTTAAAAATGTTATTACGAAAGGTCTCACTTCACGACATCTTAACACTGGTAAGTATCCATTTGTATATTGGTCGATTCCCAAACATTTACCATTTCAGTGTGAACAGAAATACAAACATTACTGTAATAAAAATATTATACGTATGTATGTTAATAAAATAGGCCTTATGTAGCACGCAACATGCATAAAATCTCTTTGCACTGAAACCGATCTACACACAGCAAAGCAATTCACACAGCTTGTGGTTCACTTACCCCAAGATTATGCTGCATCATTATCGTTGTTTCTTACGTGAAACTTGACTTCAAAATATAAATACTGCAATAAAACGTCTATAAGAAAAGTAAACTCTCGTAAACACAGTCTTCTCGAAAGATGTAAAACTGTTAGTCATTTGTTTCATAAGGTATCGTACGTCAAGTGTTTTATGAGTAAGTTGATAATTGAACGAGAAAGGATCTGTTTTTACAGTTTCTTGAGGACTCAATCACGTCCAATTTTCCATAAATTTCTAAACATATTTGAATACGCACGTAATTCCAAGATGTAACAAAAAATTTAAAAAATTGAGTCACACGTGAATATGTTTCACCTCCATTTGGGGTATTTTCGTTGGCAAGTGCAATAGCCAAACTTCATTAAATTACACATGATAATATGAATAGAGATTTTTTTGTACTTTTTCGCCCTTACGAAGGTTCTTCGTAAGAAGAGAATGTCATGTAATCGTGCACCGGGAAATGGAGAATTTTCGACATAAAAACTCTTAATGCCAGGCCTTGCCAACGAAAAAGTGGATAAATCCTGTTGCTAAATATAGAAAAAATCCTCTAACACGTGGTGTAGCCAAAATCCATTTTGTGGGTCCTTGATATAGAAAATCGATTGACGGCAAAACCTGTGTGCGCAACGCTAGCATATAAACCGTTCAGTCAATTTTCTTTGAAAGTTTCAAAAGCCTTGGGAGTTCCAAACGGATATTTTGATTTTTGAGGATGCCTTATATGACTCCTCAAAAACATTAAAAACATTTCCTCAAAAATGGCACCAATTCTTGATCAAATTTTGTCTTTGGAGAGTAAAGTACGCTTAAGAGAATGGTCTCATGTTCGTTGAAATCCGAGATTTTTTTTAATTCCAAAAGTGCAATATTTCGGGCATCTTCGTGCAACTATAATATTGAAGACAAAAATTTGTTCTGATTACAATTGATGTAGATCCACACAAATTGTAATAAGTGACTACAATTCTTTAATAAAGATTGTTATGCTGTGAACGTCTGCCTGAAACATATCAATGGACCTTCCAAGAATCAGAAATATTCGAAGGAAGGCAGCCTTAATCATCCATTCAAGTAACTTAAAGTTTGACCTTCATAACCAAAAGGAGAGTTTTTATAAGATCCGTATTTAAGGAATGGATGAAATCTGTTTCTTAAATACGGATCTTATAGGTAATTAAAAAACTATACTTGAGTTTTTATTTCTTGGCGCGAGGGGCGTGTATTCATGATGGAATATCTCACGGTATCGAGCAGTGCTGGCGATCATGCGACTCCTAGCGGCACGGACTGAGAACGACGAGAAATAGCGCAAGATATTCCACCTGACGACAAGCCGCCTCGCGCCAAGAAATAAAAACCCAAGTACAGTGGTGATGCTTTCTCACCCGTATTTCCACGCAAAATTATGCAAAAGTACTCAACTTTTCGCAAAATTATACAGTACCTTATTTCAAAATACATATTTAAAGAACACATTTCATTAAGAGAAAAATCTGTCTTTATCATTGTAGATGTAGGAAAACGCTGAAAATTTTGAACTTTTCAAATTTTCGAAAAATCAGTTTTCAACGCACACGAAACGTGTACCATTGTCTTCAATATCATTCACACTATTCAATAACAAAATTTAATCAAAAATGATGGAGCGGTTTTTTTGAAAATTTGGAAAATTTTCAGGGACTTCATGTAAAGTACCCGCAAAATAAAAATATCGATTTCAAATTCAAGGGTCCGTGACATCGGCCACCTCTATTGGGAATCATCAATTTTGGAGAAAATCGGCTGAATGGTTTAATCCCTAGCGTTTTTCACAGACGAACAGACGTTTTGCCGTCATTCGGTTGTCTGGTAGCAAGGGCCCACAAAAACTGGATTCTAGCTACATCACGTGTTAGTGTTGTTTTTTTTCCTTTCCCGTATACGTACGTATACATGGAGTGATATATGTAGTATAGGGAAAGTTATGTAATGCTGCGCGAAAAATGGCCAATTTTCGGCGGAAAAAAATTCATTGCCGGGTTTGCAAACGAAAAAGTGGATAAAACCAGTTGCTAAATTAAGAAAAAAATCCCCTAATACGTGGTGTATCCAGAAACTCTGTTTTCTAGGTCCTTGATACCGAAAAACCAATTGAAATGAAAACGTCCGTCTGTCTGTCCGTCCGTCCGCCCGTCCGTCAACACAGCTAGCGCCTAAACCATACGTACGATTTCTTCCTAAATGGATATTCCCCGGTCGATCTGCTTCTAGTCAAAGCTTTGAGATTTTGAAAAACATTCTTCAAAATTTGGGGGTACTTTATATGAAGCCCCCCAGGGATTTTCAAAATTTTCTCAAAAACGGCTCCAATTTTTTTCTTTAAATTTCTTGTACGAATAGAGTAAAATACACTTATTAACATGGCATAGGTCCGATTTTCACGGATAAATCTGAATTTTCGAAAATTGTGAAAGTTTGAGTTTTTTCGGCGTCTTTCTCCAACTACAAATTGAAGGTAGAGTTTTCCTTCAAATAAAATGTTCTCCAAAGTGAGTTCTTTGTTTAAGGTCATGTACATTGTTTTGAAAATTTTAGTAGTTTTCGCCCAACATTGCGTGCAATATGTGCAATTTTAAAAAATTACAAAATCTAGATTTTCTCAAAACTGCTCCACATTTTTTCTTTAAACTTTTGGTAAGGATAGTGGTAAATGTACTCTATCAGATGACATAAAAGTCATATTGCTCTTTAGGTTGGTTGTTTCAAAAATTACAAAAATTTAAATTTTTCCACATGTTTCTCATGTCGATAATATTTACATTAGTGGCAATTTTTTTACATTATTATATTACAAGTACACGTACTTTAAATAGTGTCAAGTAAAGTTTCTAGAAAACACAACCGTTTTCTGTGAAAACTAGCTCAAAACTTCGCATTTTCAGAAACGCTCAAACGCCATTTTCTCATATATGGCTGCAAATTTTTTCTTCAAACTTTTGTAACGGATAGTGCTAATTACACTCTTTAGTGTAGCGTAAAATTTATTTTGAGTTATTTTTTTGATTTTTCAAAAATTACATAATTGTAATTTTTTTGAAAGATCTCACATCTTTAATATGTACATTACCAGCAATTTATTAACATTATTATATCTGTGAGTGTAAGTGCTTCAAATAACTTCAAATAAAGTATTTTGAAAACAAACATTTTCTGTGAAAATGATCTTCAAATTTCGCATTTTTAGTAACAATAGAAAATTTTCTTTAAAACGGCACATAATGTTTAAAAGAAAATTGCCATTTATGACTAGATTTTAGTGTTCTTTAATATTCTAAAATTAATATTTTCGTTCTACCAATAGGAAACCGAAAAAATTAAGAAAATGACAGAAAAATGTACTTTTGGCGGTGATAGGTGGTAGCTGGCAAGAAAGAGTATGTGGCAATTCGGAATAGCTAGCGAAGACCCAAGAAAATAGAAAACTAATACGGGAAAGTCTGTGCCATTCTGTAGCACCACTAGTTCAATTTAGCAAGAGGATTCATCCATTTTTTTCGTTACCAGGACCGAGTAATAAGATTTTCAGCCGAAAATTAGCAGGTTTTTTTCGGGAAGCACTACATAATTTTCTCTCTACTACGTAGCGAGAAAGTAAAAATTACCATATTCATCTCTCAAAAACCGCCCAAAATTTTACTTTATATGTTTTCCACAACTAGGAGGGATCCTTGTTGGTACCTACTGCACAATACTCTAAAAATCCTGAAGTGTGTCGGGGTTGTGCAGGAGGTGGGGGCCCGTTTTAAAGGTGTTTTTTCTACTTTTTATGCATATATCTTCGTAACTATCAATCAAACGAAAATTATGCTCCATACGAAATTGAAGCAGACACAATTTCCTACAAAAAAGGACCTATAATATTTAGTTGTAAAATGAATTCTTTTAAAGTTATAGACTCGAAAAACACTTGTTTTATTTACAAGGACCTTTTTGTAGATATCTCACTCACATAAGTGATGTTATCTGTTCAATTCACGGAAATAATTTGTTTTTTGTTCAACATTTGTCAACAATATATTGTATTCATGTATATTTGGGGCAAAAAAGGAACATTTTACATCTTATCAAGTCTTATTTTGTATTTGCTTGCGAGTATTCAGGGTTATTAGTGCGAAAATTATCTCGGGTACAAAAACTGATAATCCTTAGTTTACTTGGTAAATGAGTATGTACAATGTCAACATAAATTACACATACAATAGAATACAATACAATACAATATACGCGTACAAATATCGTCAGTGGAATAATCACGTTTACCGCCTACATAGAGGGACAACTAAAGCAGTGTCAATGACGAAGGATACAGTCAATGTTTGAGGAGAGAATCCAATGATTTCGGAATTGGGGAGAGCCCCAAATGTTTATAAAATCACTAACGGCATCGATTAATTATTCTGTTGCTTTGGATGCCACGTTCAAATGGTCTCGAGTCCATTTGAAGAGTGGGCTATAAAGAATGCATCGCAAAAACAATTTGGAATGTAACCGCTAAAATTATCCAAGAAAAATATTTCAATCAATATGGACGTGATTTTTACCCATTTACAGACCAACAAAATTCGTTTTGAACAGAACACAGAGTTTTTTACAGAAAACAAAATTCCGAATGCTTTCAATTTTCGTAATTCTATTTTTTTATGATTATGTGTTTACGTAACCCACATGTTCGAGTTTAATGTCATTATTTTCTTCTATAGCCAAACGTTTAATTTAATCGTTGATTTAAACAAACATTTGTTCCATGATCAAAACGGCTTTAGTCAAAATTATAGCCGTCTGAAACAACTCACCATAAATATTTTTAACATACGTTCATACAATTTACTCGTTTTATGACTTTTATTATTAAAATAGTGTAACCAAATTCCACTCTTCGTTTGAAACTTATCGATAAGTTCTCGAGTTGCAATACTACTTTATATCGACACATCTTTTTTTGAGCTATGTCTTGGAAAATGCGGGTAGAGTAGAAATATTAGTTACGAAATTGGCCCTTAGATTTTATGTAGGAATCTCTGCCAATCTCTGGGGGATCAGTCATGTCTTCGCAACTTTTTCAATAAACTGAGTTCTAACTTTCTCAGAGTTCGAAGTATCTCCTTTGATGAATCTGAACCTGCTTCGGCCATTTCTTTAGATTTTTTTGAGAAAAACACGAACAGGAGTTCTCATCTTCAACAGCAAAAAATGTTTGCAATCAAGATGTGTGTGGAACGTGGTAATCAGTACTCGGTGCGAGCGTTTACCTTCAACTATTCATTGTGATAGAGAGATGGTAGGTCAAGAAAGAATTAGTAACAATAATTCACTGCTGTATTACACTACTGTCTCTATACAACGAAGTAGAATACAGTTTTTTAGTGTCTGGACCTCTAAATCGTATATTTCCGTCTCGTATATTTCTGTCCAAATTTTTTCAATTCATTTCCGTCCCTATCCTATTCACTACGAATACGACAATGTGTATAAGTAAAATTTATACTTACGACGATGCAATAGGGCAAAACTATATTTACTTAAGTACCGATCTCCAGAGAAATAACGATTGTGAATGTAAATTGTTTGTCTCGTAATTATTTAATTTTAAACTATCTACTCGCTATAAGAAAATTCACTAAAACAGGCATGTGTCTGACTACGTAAAAGTCGCTTTCTCAGTATTCAGTTCGAATGTAAACTAAAGGGAACGACAACAAACTCCTTGTACTGATCTGAATTTCAGCCAAGAGATTAATACAGAGTTATTTGAAAGTAGGGAAATATCCTAAGCTATAGTAGTAAGTTAATTGATACTCTAATGAAAACCTAGGAATAATGTTTTACTTTGTAAACATTTCCAGACTATGCACAACTTATCGAAAGAGAATCAATTTATTGAAAGATATATATCTTTAAGATTCATTTACAACAGACCTGCACAGCATTTTGCACTTTTACTGACCTCAGGAGCTGCGTGCGGACAATTCGGGTGCAAATGAGAAAATCGATGAAGGGTGGGGATGAGACCCAATCTAGGAGTGGGGACCACCAATCAGAATGCGCCATTCGAAAGATAGCGCGTAAATTTAAAGAGTAATCGGCAAGAACATGACGGTCATATACAGTTCAAGTAATATTGTTTTTTGTATTATATTGCAAATGTTTGTTCTCGGTATATGACAGGGCAAAATATGAAACAACAACGAATTATACATATTAGATTTCGACACCAAGTATTATAATTGCTTGCAGGGCTTATAATGTAATTCGCTTTTCTACGATGTGATCACAAATTTAGTGTTGTGCTAAACACAAAATTTTGATACTGAATTGTTTTTTTATGATGACAGCAATAAACTATTTTAATTAACTATGTTTAATTGAATAAGACGGTTCTCTCAAAGCAAAAACACATTGTTCTTAAAAAAATCATGATTATTTTCTGTTCTAATTTTTGACAAGAGTGTAGAGTCGTTTTACGAGATCGTATAAAAATATAAAGCCCTTTGCATTCTATTTAACCAATACCCATGATTATCTTATGATTGTCCGTAACATATCGTCACAGACGTTTGCTTGTTGATCTCTTTTATTCAGTTTCATAATGGGGAAAATGGTCACAAATGTGCTATTAACATTACCCTTCTTGGAATTACCACATATTCTATTTTTATGTCAATCTTGATGTGAGAGATTGATCTCATGATTTAGTTCATTTTTCTATGATTTGGAGATTATAACATTCCCGGTGAACAATCAATTATTAAATTGCAATTTTGTAATTAAATAATAATTAATTACATAGATAGAATTAAATAATATTTTTTCTTATATATAAACATATATTTTAAAGCTATTGCTTTGTGTGCACAGAAAGTAAACAGTGAATTATGACCCTGGTAACTTGAAATACTAGACATAATCCATTTAAACAAATGGGAATTTAATTTTGAAGCATGGATCATTATTAGACGCCCAGGCCATCTATCTACGCGCCGCGTTGTGCTACGTCAGACTTCTCCCCCTCCCCGCAAGGCTTCCTACTCCCCACTACTTGCACTTTCGGCGCTGCCACGGGCAGGCGATCGGCTTGCAAGTGCAGAATGCCCGCAGGAGTAGGGCGTTGTGCAGGTCTGATTTACAATGAAACTTTAATCAAAAGTAACGTAAATGGAAAATGTTGCTACCATGTTAATCAACGGAATCATTCACATCGATGAGCCTGAGCATTAACGTAAGACGTACACATGACATTTCGCTAGTTGCAAACAACGTTCATATTAATGTGAATAGAACAACATACTAACGGAGTGTTGTCAAGGTCGATGCTACGAGTGGGAGTCCGTGGCACGAGTGCCACGACGAAATCGCCCCTCCGTGCAGTTCATTACCCCGCCACCAGAGACAACACCATTCCTATTGTAAAACAGCGGGGTTTCTAATAGTTTCCTTTCCTGACGCTAGTTGCGCAGAGAAGCTCGTGGCATGCTACGGTGCAACGACGTGTGCCACTGCCACCAGTAGAAGACCTTGACACTACTGAACTATATTTCTGTTTTTCTTCCTTGGCGCACGGGGGTGAGTCTTCAAAATGGAATATCTCACGATATTTCGCGTCATTCTCCGTTGTGCCGCCACGAGTCGCATGATCGCCAGCACTGCTCGATAGTCGCGATCATGCGACTCCTAGCGGCACAACCGAGAACGACGCGAAATACCGTGCGATATTCCATTTTATTGACACCTCCCCATACGACAAGAAAGAAAAACCGAAGTATAACGTGTGGAGCAGCAATTTTTAAGAAGTTATAATGTTATAATGTTTTTAAAGAAGTTGTAATTTGACAGAAACGAATGCAGCTAATAGACCATAAATTGCCGACCGTCATTGACTGATTGATGATTCCGGCCGCGTGAACTGCTAAGGTCATTAGTCTCGTATGGGTGGGGCCATGATGGTCCTTTCGTTGAAGGTGGCGTGGATCTCTCGCTGTTATGGCGAGATACGGCGCTAACCTACTCGTCGGCTTTCAGTTTTTTTTTCACCACCAGGTATCTCCAACCAGCCGGGCATCGCCCCAGCCGGGACATGATCTAAGCTCCCGCTTGGGTTTTTATTTCTTGGCGCGTGGGGGCGTGTCTTCACAATGGAATATCTCACGATATTTGGCGTCGTTCTCAGTTGTACCGCTGGGAGTCGCGTGATCGCGACTGCATCGAGCAGTGCTGACGATCATGCGACTCCTGGCGGCACGATCGAGAACGACCCGAAATACTGTGAGATATTCCATTGTGAAGACACGCCCCCACGCGCCAAGAAATAAAAACCCAAATATAGTCTCCGGCGTATGTGGTAATGTAGAGCATGTAAAAGTTGTTGCATATAAATTTATTGGGTGTTTTGAATGTATTGTGATATTGTATTTGTTTGTACCATAAAGCAATTATATTCTTTTACGGGTAACTATGTAGAAGGGATGGTTTTTCGAGGCTCCTAACTTGCGTGAACTAACTTGTGTGAAATAAAAGCTCCACGTTGAAATGTAAACCAGTGTATTACTGAAACATCCGAAAAATGTACAAAATACTTCAGATAACAAGTAAGGATCTGACAGCGGAGCGTGATTATATCTACATTCAACGAAATCATAGTAAGAACCATGACTGACGTGATGGCTTGATCTTTCAGAAGAATTGGATTGCTGACATCGTAATCACGATTTACCGAGAATAAATGTTAGTGGCTTAATTAAATCTTTGATGAAGTAATGGTTCAAGGCAAACCGCGAAAGCTGATAAAGAAAGTATTGAAAATTGGTCAAAGAACAATGATGAAGTTATGAGCATTCTAATTTTGACTCGCTAGAATGAAATTTTTTTGGCTAGCAGAGGAGTAAATAATGAAAAAGAACTGTGAAGTTTATTAAAACGTGGAATCATGGAATTAGTAAAAACAGATTAGTTAATTTAAAAATTAGCAAAATCAGAACTAATGAACAATGAATCAATAAATGATTTTTAACAAGAGTGAGAAATATAATATGCGAATTGCAAGAATTAGTTGCTAAATATAAGAAGAATTGATTCAATATATTCTTAATGGGTTGCCAAGAAATTAACAACAGCACTCTTAGCAAATCAACATCTCACGTTTACACACATGCAAGTGAATCTTCAACGTTTGGAAAGATGACAAAAGTTGATTAATACCGGAAAGAAAAATAACGTGTATAAAGTTAGAGAAACGAAAAAATTAACATGTTACATCTGCGGCAAATTAGACCATAATACAGCAAGAAAATGCTGGCATTGAAAGGTGAATTGAGATAATGTTCCTACCGGCTGACAGAAATGATGATAGCGCATTTAACGAAAGATAACCAAAGACATATTATGAAGCGATGAATTGCACGGGCAATTCTGATTGGAAGGCAGCAATCGAAAAGGAATTCGATTGTTTACGTTACGAGACGTGGGATTCAATAGATTGAGATCAAATGTGTAATATGAAAGTATTGAGAAACAAATGGATCTTTACGAGGAAAATCGATCAAGAAAATGTTAAATACAAAGCGCATTTAATCAAACTATCTGAATTCATAGAGAAGAAAAGTTAAAATTGCTCAAAGTACGTTGTATTCTGTTATGTTTGCCCAAACGAAAAGATGCACGTTTACTAAAATTTAGTTTATTCTTTCAATATCTCTTTTACATCAAAGAAAGTACATAAGATTCACTATCTTCTGGTCAAATATATTCTTCTTCTGGCTAGTGCGTCACTAGGCACTAAAACAGCCCATCATGCCTTCCTGCGTGGCTCCATGGCGGGGTTCCCTGACTTTCTCGCTCGAGAAACTCGAGGTTTTCCCGCTCGCTGGCCAGCGTTCCGCACCAGCGAGTTCCGTGGCGCGCGGCGTATAGCTGCGCGCGCGCGCCAGCTTCGAAATGCTGAACACAGCATATTCTCGTAAAAAAATGTTACTCTCCATCATCACTTCTTGTCGTTTTTTGTGGTAATAAGGAAATTATTTTCATTAATTATTCATTTCCGTCATTATGCTGAAATCCTAAAACAATTAAAACGATAGGCGTGGAAAAGTTGAAGATGAGAATAGCAGAAAACATTGATTGTTTGTGGTGTGTCTGCTGGAGACTACTTGCCCTGATACGTTACAAAAGTTCCTTGCCCGGAGAAGGATTAATAGTTAATGGATCAAAACTAAAATGCAGAGTTTATGAAATATGAAACACTAAAAATACTTCTGTCTATTGCAGCTACTAATGACTTTGTGATAAAATACGTAGTCGTTGAAACGGTATACCTAAATGGAACATTGGAAAGAGATGTACAATTGTATATATGCAATCTTCAGAAGGATTACATAATGCAAAAAACAAAGTACTGTAATTTTTTAAAAAAACGTAAATGGGCTTCCAGAAGCTTTCAAGTGTTGGTATTTGGAGTAGTGAAATATATTGAAAGATTGCGGAATGGTATCGTGTAAGTGCGATCCATGCGTTTTCAAAAAGGGGAAAGATAAAAATTTCTTGATAATTGCCTTTTAGGACTACGACGCTTGATTATTGGCAATAATCTGAATCTAATCGATGAATTGATGAATCTGTTAAAACGTTATTTCACTAATTCAACTTCACTAACTTAAACTTCTTAATAAGAAATTAATGATCTGGATAAAGTGACGTTTTTTTAGGATTCGGATAATGAAAGATGACGAAGATCGATCAAGAAAATTTCGTAAAATAAATGTTAAATAAACTTATAATGATTGCACCTGTGAGCACTCTAGGAGCTTAAAGTGTACATCTTTATGAATTTGAAAATTTTGAAAAGATCAACCTGCCAATAAAGAGTGTCTAGTGAATGCGACCAGACCGGATCTGGCATTTACGTAGAGCAAAATTTTTCAATTTTCAACTGATCCGAGAACCAGTCACTTGAAGCGCGTATTCAAATATTTACAAGGCGCAAGAAATATCAAACTCAGGATTAATAAGGATCGTTGTTGCTGGAGAATATACACAGACGCAAGCTGGTGTGTGACCAATGATAGTAGAGCTTTCGCAGGATACAATGTCAAAATCGGAAATAATTTAATACGTCGGAAGAGCAAGAAAGAATAATCAGTAGTATCGTCGTCAATGGAATCAGAATTTATAGCTTAATGCGAATCTATATGTGAAGGAAAATGGTTAGAAGACTTAATTCGCGAAATTGTTTTCCACAAAAGCATTAAAAACCATGAATACTTATAGCAAGTCAGTTATAAATTGGACTAAAGGATTAAAAATACCTGCAAGAATAATCTCAAGATGAATTTTGTAATAGTGAATACAGAATCTGCAGAAAACGGATCCATTGTAGATCACAAAATCTAGACGCAGATGTGTTAACAAAATATGTGGATAAAAGTACAAATACCTCCGGAGAAAAAAGTTGTAACATGCAAAAGACATTTGCCTTAGCAGCTTCCTTAAAACTAATTGCAACCCTTATATCAATGTAAATTGCTTATTTCTTTAAATTAAATGACATTCAGTAATTCACCTTAAATTTACTTAGCCAACATTCTGTTGCTAGGGCACTCTCCTACATTGTTACAATCCATTTTGTACAGTGTTGTGTGCTGGTTTTAATATGTGGGTTACAACATTTTTGCCCGGTCTTAAACATATTGTATGAGAAATTCAGTGTTTTTGTTGATCAAAAGTAAATATTACTTGTATAATTGCAATGGTACGATAAAGATGTTCCAGTATTTTCAACAAGATAGAATACTTCTCCCTGGTAAGTAAAACTACTCTTTGTCATTTAATTATTCTTTTTTCATCATCATCAGCAGCATGGATTAGGCTGATCTAGCCAGTTCCGGCAAAGTTGTCTAGAGATGAACATCTCTTCTTTGGTCTTCCCACTTCTCTTTTTCCTTTTGGAAATAATAAGAGGCCTGCTTGGGCAATCTCTGGTTACGCATTCTTTGTAAATGCTCTAACCAGTTGTTTCTCTCTCTCTCTCTCTCTCTCTCTCTGCCTATATATCTTTTTATCTTTTCTTGTCAGCTGGTAATTCCCAATTCTCCTCTTGCATCCTCATTTCTGATATGAACCATTAATGTGCATCCTTTCACATACCTCATAAATCTCATTTCTTCTGAGTTAATTCTCCTGTTTTCTCTAGATGTTGTTACCCATGCTTCATATCCAAACAGGAGAGTAGGTATGGTCATTGTTGTATAAAGCTTGACCTGATTATTTTTACCTGAAGCCTGACTTGATTATTTTTACCTTAAAACTCCTTAATTCAACCATTTCTCACCAATAATTTCCAATATTTGTTTCTTATTAATAATAAATAATAGGAGAAATAAGGCCTTTCGAAAAGGCGAAATTTAAAGATGAGAAACAAAGTGTAGCACAGCAAAGGAAAAGTGACAAGGAAATGAATATCGCAAAAATGCTGCTGGGGTTAGACGATACCGAAACTTGGAAGAGACAGAGGAAGAGTAAGAAGGTGAATTCATAAGAATCTGAAACATCCTTAGGACAGTTGTGTGACTCTACATCAGATGATTTGAATGTATACTTCGGTTTTTCTTTCTTAGCGCACGGGGGGGGTGTCAATAAAATGGAATATCTCATGGTATTTCGCCGTCGTTCTCGGTTGTGCCGTTAGAAGTCGCATGATCGCGATTGTATCAAGCAGTGCTGGCGATCATGCTATTCCTGGCGGCACAACGGAGAACGACGCGAAATACCGCGAGATATTCCATTTCATTGACACCCCCCCGTGCGCCAAGAAAGAAAAACCGAAGTATAAGTGACCTGCTAGGTTAATAATCAACGGAACAAGCAGATACTTTTGACCAAAATATTGTTGATGATCACTTTGTGATAGTGTGGTTAGCAAAAAAGAGATCGATTGTTCACTTAGTAGGCCAAGTTTAAAAAAACTTATGAAGGTGGCCAACTCAACATTTTAATGAACAGAAAAACCCGGTAACTTTCTCCCTTTCCCTAGCGAAAACTATAATAGTGAGGTTGAAGTGTCAGATATGACAAAGTTGGCACAACCAATAAATGCACAAGGAACAGCAAGAACATTATGCCGTTATACATTTAATTTTGAAATTTATATTCCTTACAAATAAATCGGGGTATTTTGAAACTCCTTCAATTAATACAAGGCCGTTTCAAATTTCATTTCGATTTTGGTGGTTTCAACATTGCTTACAAATAAATTTCAGGTAATTTGAATATCTTTAAATACTTATAAAATGATGTGCCAATTGTGCTACAAAAGCGCATACTTTCTCGCATCATTTCTAACTGTTTCAAGCGTTCAGTATGTAGTGTTCTTCGATCCATCGAAATAACAGAGCTATATAATATAATTTTCAAACCAAATTAATCCTCAAATGCTGATGGTAAATTCGGCTTCATCTCAAGATTTTTTCTGCGATTCCTTCAATTCATGTAAAAAAGCCTTCTCAATTCATTACGTTCCCGACCAGTTTGCAGTTATTATGGAAGGTTATGAATGGTTTTGTCGCGAGACCGGAGACAGACGGCGCCCGCGTAAGCACAATGGTGTAGCTCCGCTTCGAAATCAGCGTCCGAGCAGTGACGTCCTATTTAACAGCTCGACCTCCGCTTGGCGGGAGGACGAATGCTACTCGTGAGCTCGTCGCCCGCGTGCACGGACCTTCCACTGCTCCATCGGTTCACATAGACCCAAATTGTCGACTTTTCACCCCTAGTCGGTTCAGATCGGCCCAAATTGGCCCTGCCAACATACTTGCACTCCTACGTCAGTTCAGATCGGCCATAACTGGCCCCGCCGACACTGCTCCACCCTGCTAGTCCAGACCGACCCTAACTGGCCCTACCGACACTGCTCTACCCTGCTAGGCCAGACCGACCCTAACTGGCCCTGCCGACACTGCTCCACCCTGCTAGGCCAGACCGACCCTAACTGGCCCTGCCGACATTGCTCCACCCTGCTAGGCCAGACCGACCCTAAGTGGCCCCGCCGACACTGCTCCACCCTGCTAGTCCAGACCGACCCTAACTGGCCCTGCCAACACTGCTCCACCTGCTAGTCCAGACCGACCCTAACTGGCCCTGCCGACACTGCTCCACTCTGCTAGGCCAGACCGACCCTAACTGGCCCTGCCGACACTGCTCCACTCTGCTAGGCCAGACCGACCCTAACTGGCCCTGCCGACACTGCTCCACCCTGCTAGGCCAGACCGACCCTAAGTGGCCCGCCGACACTGCTCCACCCTGCTAGTCCAGACCGACCCTAACTGGCCCTGCCGACACTGCTCCACTCTGCTAGGCCAGACCGACCCTAACTGGCCCTGCCGACACTGCTCCACTCTGCTAGGCCAGACCGACCCTAACTGGCCCTGCCGACACTGCTCCACCCTGCTAGTCCAGACCGACCCTAACTGGCCCTGCCGACACTGCTCCACTCTGCTAGGCCAGACCGACCCTAACTGGCCCTGCCGACACTGCTCCACCCTGCTAGTCCAGACCGACCCTAACTGGCCCTGCCAACACTGCTCCACCCTGCTAGGCCAGACCGACCCTAACTGGCCCTGCCAACACTGCTCCACCCTGCTAGGCCAGACCGACCCTAACTGGCCCTGCAGACACTGCTACACCCCCGCTAGGCCAGACCGACCCTCCGGGATCCATCCGGAGACGATCTTCCTCGACTATTTTTTCTAGTTGATATTATATAGGTATTGGAAAAGCGTACACTCAGGCGTTCATTCTCAACCCAGTTCTCCTCTCAACAACTCCGCGACCATGGTAACCCTCAACTGTTCTTTTTTCAGGAGTTATACACAACTACAAAATGTCCACATTCATATCGTCAAAGGGAGGGGTAACAGTTGTCTACGAGCGGCTCAAATGATAACCGATAGCATAAATTGATTAAATAAATACGATATACGATATCGATAAATACGATTTACGATATATATGAATATGATATCGATACTTGGAGTGAAGATTTCCAGTTTTAAATTTACACTACCTAAAAGTGCACCAGCTAAAAATTCATGAGGCGAAGGGCACTTGAAAATTGTCTATTATTATGACTTTAATGTAAAATTAGTTATAAAACGACTAAAGTAGAACATTTGAGTCAAATAATGCTTTTTGATCAGGACATTATGAGATATAGTGGGCATCACCACACCCAAATATCCTTTGGGAAGTGTTATTAAATAATATTATCTTAGTATTTAAAACGTAGCTCAAACGGAGAAAAAACAATGTTTATGGGGGTTGGTGTTGCTTCCAAATACCGTTTCTTATGTGCAGGTATCATTTTGTCATCGAAAACATTTTTAGATATCATTAAAATGTATTTTTTTGAAATGCGTACAATACAAAATTGTATGAATCATCACTAGATATAATTATTATATCTAGTGATGATTCATACAATTTTCTTTAGAATGAAACTTAAATTGTGAAAACGGGTGATCAACCAGAGCTCCGTAGACACAGAGTGGAACGAATTGCAAATACCAAAGGCTTTTGAGACGTAGGCAGTTCCAAAGACGAACGCGAAGGAGGAGGAGAATGATGCACTGCGCTATGAAGAAAGGGCTAACACTCTCATCACTAGAGACCGGAAAAATTTGTAGTATAAAACGTCGAAATATGTACATAAATATGTAATGAAAACAGTAAGAATATGTAATAAATTGTAAAATCTAATATAATATGTAATATTAAAATTCTCTAATTAAAAACCATTACATAGCAAGAAATTGCATTTAAAAAAACTGCTCACATTACATCACACAACTTTCTCGTCAGTTGTAAAATTTTAATCTATTGCAATCCAGGACCGTAGTTTAGAAGCCAGACTAATCGTAATAGAAGCCATCGCACAAACTGGCAAAATCTACGACCAGCAAACATACACTGTAGCATCTTCAGCGAAGTGTTACACGTCAGTGATCCAAAATTTTTCTCGGAAATTAAGGTTACAGATCACAAAACGCGGTTTCAATGATATTTTGGACAGCTGGATTTACCCAATAATATGGGGAAAATGCTGACTTAAAAAAATACATCTTTTCACCAAAAATATGGAATTAAATTGAAGAAAATTGATAAAGTAAGAAAATATATCGTGAAAACAGCAAAATGTGTAAAATATGTCGCATAGTACTAAATATGTAAATATATGTAACGAAAAAATTCGGTATTTTGTTAGGAGGGCTATGATTCGCCAAGATTACAATTTTGAGAACGGTAAGTAGAAAGACAAAAAATACGTAATTACATAAAAATCCGGTCTCTACTCTTCACAGCTCCGAGGGGAGGGGACGGATCGCTAGGAATGATAAAAGGACGAAAGAAGATGAGGCTACGTCTGAGGGGAAGCCAACTTGAAGAATCTTGAAGAACACGGACTCGACCTAGCCACAAAACTGTTCGATTGAACAAAAGTGCTACATTGTATAACACACGAAGATGATGGCTCGTTTGTCAGCCAGTCAAATTGATTGGTGATACCGGTCACTTCAACAACTAAGGTCATTGGTCCCGTAAGAGTAGTGTATTTTATCGCGAGAGTTGGCGCTGATGGAGAGATACGGCGCCGATCTACTTGTCGGCATGCGGGTTTTTCCCCAGCCTGGTATCTCCTTCCATCGGGGCACCTCCCCAGCCGTTTCATATTTAATGTCGTCTCGGGTATTAATGGAAGTTCCTACCGGGAGAGGTGCATCGAGTCCAGACGGTGGCAGGACTTTTGACACTAGCTGGTCAGCTACGTCGAGTTCAGTCGCTGCTCCGAGGAAAATTCTAGCGAATGGGTGCTCTGAGGGGTAGTTTTCCGTGGTTTCTCCGGTCAACACCAGGCGAATATCAGAGCAGCACCCTAACAAAAGGGCCCCCGACCGCGCAAGATCTTTCCTACCCATTCCTTGTCCTATCCTCACCCCTTACAACACACACACACACACACACACTAATATGCACTACACTAGTACGACTTGTCTGGAGATTCGGTCGGGAGCTTAGAGCTTGTCCCGGCTGGGGCGGTGCCTCGAGTGGGAGATACCTGGTTAATAATCAAACATCGGGTTACCAACATTCAACGCTCAATTCAAATATAAACACTCGATGCTCAAAGTGTAATTTTAAAATTAAACAAATGCATTTGTTTAAAAAAATCATCATTCGCCTTCAAAAGAAAAAGATTTAGATAATGAGCCCAGCATGAATTTCACAGCTTGAACACCAAATTTGTCGAGCGACAATACAATTTTAGTTTAAAAAATTGACGTAGTACAAAACAATCTTAGTTGATTCAATGAAGGTGTAGGCTTCCGCGGTCAGAGACAGTAGATACTTTGACTGCCCGGGAGACCGGCCGCATCCTAGCCACAATTGCCGAAGGCAGCTGTTGGCAACAGTCTCTAGGTCGAAGCGGCACCCGGACAGACATAGTAGTATTTGTAATTTATTCGGTAGTTATGTACATGTCATTGAGATAAGTCATTGCAGAATGCTTTGTTTCGTGACAAGTGTGAATGCAATTTACATGGGTATTTTACGTAATCTTATGAAAGCTAGTCGCTATTGATTGATTGATTGAATAGGGTTTAAAGGGCGCTTCGACTGCTGTGGTCATTGGCGCCCATGCCAGAGTATTTGGAGAAAGAATATTCAGTGTTGCATATGTGACTTACTCACTGTTTAAAAGCATGTAAAAAGCTAAAGCTAAAGCTAAAGCATGTAAGCAGCTAAAAAGGAGGCTCGAATTCTGCATCAAGTATACATGTAGAAATGGCAGAAGGAAAATAGAAAAAGGGGCGCGTAAAATTTATCTTAAAAACGTAAAATTGGCTGTAAAGGGGCCAAAAAACATAAAAACATTGTTCTTTCAAATAAAATTATATATTCTGCTTTCTCTCAAAAAACAAAAAAGTTTTGAGAGCGCAGAATCGTCATCCCCGAGCACCACTTGTAGCGAGTTGCCCAGGTCATGTCTTCGTCGACTGCCAACAAATTTCCTACAGTACAGCAGGACGTGTTCCACGGAAAGAACAGTCTGGCACGAGTCACAGATGGGGGGGAGTTTCATTTCGAAGAATGAAACCGTGAGAGAAATGGCAGTGTCCGATACGAAGACGGGTTAAAATAACTTCCTCGCGTCTACAAGACCGTGATAAGGAGCGCCAGGGATACACAAGAATTCTTTATCGCACTTAGTTTGAAAGTGCTATTGTGCCACTCTGTTTGCACGCTCTAAGCACGGATCGTTTCAAGAAAGCCTGAACATCGGATAATGGCACAGAAGGGATGTCGATACGAGTTTACGAGTCGCTGATTTCGCCGCCTGGTCGGCCAGTTCGTTCCCTCTGATACTCACGTGGCCTGGGACCCAACTAAGTACAGGTCATAGCGGCGGGACAGAAGACGATGAATCAGGCTTTGAACGGATAAAGTCAGGTAGTCTGACGAAGGACGGGAGACAGCTTGAAGAGAGCTGAGAGAATCGGAACAGATAACTACTCGCCGCAACGTCGCTGATTCAATGTATTTTAGGGCCTCAAAAGATTGCACACATTTCGGCAGTGAAAATACTGCATTTGGAGTGAAGCCGAAATGATTTGGTGGCCCTGATACAGTAAAACCACATGCCACCGCGTCGCTGGCACGATGAACCATCCGTGTATAAGAATAAATGATCCTGATAGGATTCTCTCATATCCAGAAACTGCTTCTGGTAAACAGAGGACTAGTAGTTTGTTTGGGTAAATGGGAGAGTCTGAAGTCAATACTGGGAAGGAGGAGTTTCCAAGGGGGGATCCGGTCACTTGTGGGTCTCACAGGGGTGGGAAGTTCTACATTTAATTCCCGGAGAAGATTTCGTAATCTAATACCTGGGGGATGGGGTAACGAAGTTCGAAGATTGTACGAGGACTCATACTTTGGGTGGATGATTATACGACGACAAGGATGGTCAACCAGTCCCGACACTTTAGCCCCATAAGAGGCTAATAAATATCTCGCCTTCGGCTCAGAGATGGTTCTCCAGCTTCGGCCAAGAGGCATTCGATGCGACTCGTGCGGTAGGCGCCTGTACTAATTCTTATACCGGCGTTTGTGAATGGTATTTAATGGCCGGAGGGTGATGGTTGACGCTGACCCATATACAATACATCCATAAATCCAAAATAGAGCGGATGAGGGTTCTATACAAACGCAAGAGACACACACCGGTCAGCTCCCCAAGAGCTGCCTGTAAGGGTGCGGAGAAGGTTCAGAGGTGAGACACATCGGCTCTTCAGTTTACGTATATGAAATTTTCGCCAAGTTTTAGGAACTCTTTATCGAAAAGTAAGCCCCCAAGGAAATTTTCAGAGTCCCCACAAAGGGTAAGAATATGGCTTCCCAAGAAAAAAGATTCGGGGTGTTTGAAGAATTATAAGTCCTGCAGAAAGGTGAATACAGCTAGTTTTTTGATGCGGAAGAAATTTAAAACCTGTCCGCAATCAGGCCCATTCCTTCAATTTTGTTGCAGGACAAGTTGTAATTGTCCCTCTTATCAACTTTGAATACTCTTTTGGAGTAGCAGAAAAATGGGCAAAGTCGTCAACG